>CM024265.1:20648799-20663741 GCA_013621005.1 Aeschynomene evenia | reverse complement strand
TAGCTTTTGCTGCACACAAAGGTTTCAAACTCTATCAGATGGATGTTAAGTCTGCCTTCTTGAATGGATACCTTTCTGAGGAAGTTTATGTAAAACAACCTCCTGGTTTTGTGAATGATGCATTCCCGGATCACGTATTTAAGCTTACAAAGGCTCTCTATGGTCTGAAACAAGCTCCAAGAGCTTGGTACGATAGATTGAGCTCTTTCCTGCTTAAAAACGGATTCTCAAGAGGGAAAGTAGACACAACTCTCTTTACACTCTCAGAAGACTCTGGCTTCTTGATTGTCCAGATTTATGTTGATGACATAATATTTGGCGCAACCAATGAATGCCTTTGCAAAGAATTCTCCAAGCTTATGCAAGGTGAATTCGAGATGAGCATGATGGGAGAATTAAAATTCTTCTTAGGACTGCAAATCAAGCAAGAGTCAAAAGGGACAGTTATTCACCAAGAGAAGTATACCAAAGAACTTCTGAGGAAGTTTCTGATGGATAAGGCCAAACCCATGAGCACTCCCATGCATCCCTCTCAAGTAATTGATTTGGATGAAGATGGTGAGAAAGTCTTAGAAAGCAACTATCGAGGGATGATTGGCTCACTTCTCTACTTAACTGCTCCAGACCAGATATCTAACTCAGTGTTGGGATCTGTGCTAATTCCAGTCTAAGCCTAAGCAATCACATTTAACTGCAGTTAAACGAATTTTACGATATTTAAGTGGAACTACTAATCTTGGTCTTTGGTACGAGAAAGGTTGTTCTTCTGATGTTGTAGGATATTGTGATGCTGACTACGCTGGAGATAGGATCGATCGCAAAAGCACAAGTGGCTGCTGCTGCTTCTTTGGAAAATGCTTGATCACTTGGTCCTGCAAGAAGCAAAATATGATCGCCCTATCAACTGCTGAAGCTGATATGTGTCTGCTGCAAACTGCTGTTCTCAGATGCTCTGGATTAAGAATCAGCTACTTGATTATCAATTAAGGTACACCAAAATTCCTATCCTTTGCGATAATACAAGTGCTATCAACTTAGCTAAGAATCCTATTCAGCATTCTCGATCCAAGCACATTGATATAAAACATCATTTTATTCGGGATCATGAGCAAAAAGGCGACATTGAACTCAAATTTGTGAATAATGAGGATCAAATCTCAGATATATTTACAAAGCCTTTACCCGAGGATCGTTTCAATGTTCTGAAAGGATTTCTTAATCTAAGACGTTTCTAAGTACTTTGAAATTAAAAACTTTTTCTTAGAAACCCCCCTTAGTCCTAGTTTAGACTCTGAGACAAACATCAGAACTAAACTTCTGAGCTAGAGTAGGATAAACACAGAAAACTCTATCTGAGAAAATTTGTTCTCAGAAGACTCATCCCTCGGAAAGGAGATCTTCTGAAACATTTCTCAGAAGGAGCATTTCTCAGAAGGACCACTTCTCTCAGAAGGGTACCTTCCGAGAAACAAGTTACCAACGGTAACTTTTGGATAAGCGTAAGAAACGGCTAGTTACAAGCCAGTTCTATAAATACTCATGGCATTGTTCCATTTGAGCACTTTGCGCTTAAAACTTACCAAAACTCTGCCAAACCTCTCCTCGCTTTCCAATCTTCATCTGTTTCATATCCCATCTCTCTCTCTCTGCTATCTCTGCTCTCTTGTCCTTCTCTATCTCCCTTCATCTCATTCCAAATTTAAACCCTTTCTACTAAATGCAAAAATAAGAAGCCTTAATGAGGTATCAGAAGACATCCTCTACGAAGATGAGAAGATGCAATCCCTGTTTTACAAGACCTATCTCCCACGGAATCTAGCCATGGGAAGGGTATTGCCTCTCAATGTCTACAAACCAGGTGGACGAACTTCAGCTCACATTCCTTAAGCAACCTGGATGGCCAGCCATGATGAGCTCCGAGGATGTATGCTACCCAAATGTGGTGAGGGCCTTCTACTCTCAAATCGAAAGGTTCACCAACAAAGGGGTCAAAAGCACGATTGCTGATCAGCAAATCCGCTTCTCCTTATCTGACATCAACAAAGTTTTCAAGACCTTGAATGGGTGGTGCGCCGACGACCCATAATGGGTCAAGGAGGTAGATGACTCAGAAGAAGTAGCGGTGACACTTCTGACTGGTAGCAACAGTCTACCACTCAAGGGCGTAAAGGTGCCTCATCTTACGCAAGAGGCCAGAATCATCTTCTCAGTTGTTCAACACACCCCTCTCCCATGGGGAACGTTACACCATGGATGCATGCCTATTGTACCACCTGCTGAAAAAGGAAAGAGTAGATTTTGGAAGGATGGTGCTCAACTACATGATGCACCAAGCTCATCCTAAGAGGGCTCTCACAAGTCTACCTTACGGAAGCCTTCTGACCAGAATCCTCGACCATCTCTCCTTCCCACTTGAGGACTACGAGTATGTCTTCAACCACAACTCAATGGTCACCTTCAACAACATCAAGAAGAAGAAGGAGGAAGCAAAGCCTTCTAAAGGAGCTGCTGGTCCCAAACAGCCTTCTAAGGTTGAAAAAGGAAAGGAAAAGGTTTCCGATCCTTCAGAGAAGAAGAAGAAGAAGCAAAAAAGACTCATCCTTCTCCAACAAGGGTGACAAGGAGTATGGCTTCTGAGGAAGCTCAGAAGACTCCTCAGAAGAAACCTGAGGTTGTTGAGGCTGCTGAAGACTCAGAAGAAACAACTTCTGAGCAACTCCTGACCAGGAAGAGGAAAGCACCTCCAACTCTCCAAGTTCCAGACGTGCCACCAGAAGGGAAAAAGAAACGTGGTCGTTTGGTAAAAGCTTACTCTAAAACTCCACCTTCCTTTCTTAAATCTTCTTCTACTTCAATTCCTGTTTCTGATTCTATTGCTGGTTTTAAACCCACCAAATTTAAAACTAAACTCCTGCATTCCTTGAATTATCAGGGAAAGTCTCACAAAGGAGTGGGGATAAAAACCACTAAGAAACAGAGCCCGCCGAAGCCGACGGGTAAAGAAATTATAGCAGTTGCTGCTGTTGCCACCATCACTACTACCGTGTTGCTGCTGCTGAAGAAGAAGCAGAAGCTTCTCATCACTCCTCCCCCTCTGGGAATGTCTCTCCAACCAGAGAAGACGTTCAGGGGCATGGAGGAAATGTTGCTGATTCTTCGTCTGAGGAAGAAGATGCGGCAAGTTTCCGCATTGAGCATCGCACTCCAGATGCTGGAAGCTCCAAGAAAGAGCCCCAGAAGAAGCCCTCTGAGGTTTCTATGGTGGAACTCTCTGAGGCAACCACAACCGAGGCTGCTGCTGTGAATGCTGAGTCACTGGCTCAGAAATGCTTGATGTCCAGAAGGAACTGGATCAACCCTCTGAGACTCCCGAAGCTGCTCAGATGCAACCACAACAACAACTACAGCATGAGGAAGCCTTACTTGAACCAACTTCTGAGGTTGGTCCTCCCTCTTCTGAGATCCCTCCGGAACATGAGGAAACTAATGTCTCAACACATGAAGTAGTGCCAGGGACCACCAGCACTGGGCTCAGCTCAGAGGTGGGCGCTGACGCTACCATGGCTGCCGGCGTTGCAGCAGTTGAGGCATTTGTTGCCACAGTTCCTTGGAAGGAACTCTATCTGAGAAGGACTCTCAGAAGGAACCAGAGGTTCCTCCTCTAGATCTAACAAAGTTCCCCCTCCATCCTTCAATCAACAGGGTCCTACCTTCTCGATTACAGAATCAATGATTAGTTCCGGCTTTCAGCTGGGAAGAATGGTAGTCACCCCTCCCTCTGTGCAATTTCGGCCTTTCTTTGGTCGAACTGAGAAGTTGAAGTGCATTGAAGCCATACATAGCCAGATCTCAACTTTCAACCTCTCCGAAGATGCTCAGACTTCTGGTGCTATGGAGCAACCATCAGCTCGGCAACCTTCTGATCTAGACCTTGCTCTAGTTTCTGAGGACACTCAGAGGCAGCCTTCTATTGAACTCGCTGCTATTGAAGACAAAGTGTCCAAGAAGAAGAACTTCCTGAATATCAAGAGGGATATCATCGATGAGGTTCTTGAGGCTGAAGTCTCTCGCCCTCCTCCATCTCAACCCTCATCTTCTCAACAGCCTTCCACTTCCTCTGAACTACCTCCAGAATGCGCTCCGAATGCGACTCAGAGCGAGATTCTCATGGAGATATGCCAGCTGCTACGCTACATTGCCAGAAGGCAGTAGTTCCAAGTCATGATGGTGTTTATGTCTTAGCCACCCTTTTTGATATAACAAAGGGGGAGTAGATAAATGATAAAATTTTTGTACATTGGCTATACGTAAACACTAGGCTAGGACTTAGGGGGAGCAACAACTTAGGGGGAGCCAAATATTTGTATCTCTACAAAACCATCAATCAAAAATCATTATTTTGGCATCTCATGTTTTACTTAATTCCATGCTTATTCTTAATTATTTGGCATCTATTGATTTACTTAGCCTGGTATTTCTGAATTTCATACGTATATTCATCAAGAAATACACGCTATGTAATTGATAATCTCAAACAGTAATCATACATTGCATACCTTAACTGTTGATTATCAAAGCCTTCTAAGGAAATAACAGAGCCTTCTCTTAGAAAGCAATGTTAAGTTCTAAGAAAGCAAAAGTGCATTCTGAATAAGTTGTGAACTCACTCAAAAAACACTTCTGAACTTAAGCAAAATTATTATCTTAAGACTTAAGTTGTTATCATCAAAAAGGGGAGATTGTAAGCTCCAGAACCCTTCTGAAAGAATTAGGCATAATTCTCTTAGAGCAATGAAAGTTTTAATGATAACAAGGTAAGCCATAAGTATAAAAATTTTACTTAAGGTTTTGCTAATATGTGCGCTAAGTGTCTCAGAAAGCTTTAAATTATTGCAATACCATGAGCAAAGACCAAGACATCAAGTAGCCTCGAGATCAATTGATAAAATCATAGCGCCAAAAGATATCAGAAAGGATGTCTCAGAAGCGCAGAAGGTGAAAACATGTTTCTGAGGAAAGAACACTGTCGCCTCAGAAGGGTCTTCCTCAAAAGGTTCGCCTCAAAGTCCGTACAACTCTCAGAAAGTTGGACTCAGAAGCAACCAAGTGTCTGGACTCAAGGGATCGCAAGCAGTCTCAGAAAGCTCGCTACAACTAGCTAAGGAAGTGGAACACGCGCACTGTGCAGTTCTGAAAAGTTCCTCATTTCGCGCTGACTGTAGCAGGGAGCCGTTCTGAAAAGGACACAGCCACATAAGCAAAGTGAAAGCTTCTAATTTCGCGGCTCTTTGATGCCTATATATATGAGTTCAATTCCAGAGCAATGTGACGAATTTCTTGCGCTAAAAACTCTTGATCATTATTGGTGTAAATCCTTACCTTGTGTAAGTTATTACTAGAAGTCTACTAAGTGTAAAACTAGGTTTGTAACTTAGTCTTGGTAGTCGTTTTCGATCAAATCAAACTTTCGAAAAAACGCCAAGTCCTTTGTGTGAAGGCAGTTTTAAGTCCTCTGGTGTTTGAGGCAAAGTTCAAAGTCCTTAAGTGATTAAGGCAAGGAAGTCCTCTAGTGTTGGAGGCAAGGAAGTCCTCTAGTGTGAGGCAAGGAAATCCACTTCGGGTTGTGAAGTGGTGGAAGTCCTTTACTTGGTAAAGGCAGTGTTGTCTGGGAAGGAACTTTAAGAAGAATATCCAAGAACTCTCAACTGAAGGTTGAGGACTGGAGTAGGTTGGTTATAACCGAACCAGTATAAAATTCTTTGTGTTAAGCTTTTCTCCCTTACTCTTTACTTGCATAAATCTTGAGGAAAACTTTGCCACGATTTTAATTAAGAAGTCTCGTGAAAATTTATTGATTAAAATCAGAAAGCGTTTAGGAAATTCTAACGTAAAGTCATTTTCTTAAAATTGCTCAGAAAGGGACTTTCTCAGAATGAATAAGTTCTCAGAAACTTAATCTTCTCAGAAAGCAATTTCCGCTGCAAACTCTTAATTCTACCTTCTGAGTAAAAACAGCTTTCTAAGTAAAAGTTTTAAGAAGTAATTTTTAAAACTTGCACGATTCAACCGCCCCCTTCTCGTGCACACATACACTTTCATGAGCTTCATGTGGTCTTACTTTGGTCAATGGCTCCATTTTAGTCACTAGGATGTTGTAGATAACCAAATGATGATCTAAAGAGCCTAATTTTGTCCTAATTGAGTGCATTGAGCTTCATTTGGTCTTACTTTGGTCAATGGCTCCATTTTAGTCACTAGGATGTTGTAGATAACCAAAATATGATGTAATGAACCTATTTTGGTCCTAATTGAGTGTATCGAGCTTCATTTGGTCTTACTTGGTCAATGGCTCCATTTTAGTCACTAGGATGTTGTAGATAACCAAAGGATGCTGTAATGAGCCTATTTTTGTCCTAATTGAGTGTATTGAGCTTATTTGGTCTTAATGTGCTCAATGGCTCCATTTTATCACTAGGATGTTATAGATAACGAAAGGATGATGTAATGAGCCTATTTTGGTCCTAATTGAGTGTATTGAGCTTCATTTGATCTTACATTGGTCAATGGCTCCATTTTAGTCACTAGGGAGGTTTAGATAACCAAAGGATGATGTAATGAGCCTATTTGGTCATAACGATTGTATTGACCTTCATTTGGACTTTGGTCAATGGCTCCATTTTAGTCACTAGGATGTTGTAGATAACCAAAGGATGATGTAATGAGCCTATTTTGGTCCTAATGAGTGTATTAGCTTCATTTGTCTTACTTTGGTCAATGGTCCATTTTATTCACTAGGATGTTGTAGATAACCAAAGGATGATGTAATGAGCCTATTTTTCCTAATTGAGTGTATTGAGCTTATTTGGTCTTACTTTGGTCAATGGCTCCATTTTATCAGTAGGATGTTGTAGATAACTGATGTAATGAGCCTATTTTGGTCCTAATTGAGTTATTGACTTCATTCGGTCTTACTTTGGTCAATGGCTCCATTTTAGTCACTAGGATGTTGTAGATAACCAAAGGATGATGGAATGAGCCTATTTTGGTCCTAATTGAGTGTATTGACCTTCATTTGGTCTTACTTTGGTCAATGGCTCCATTTTAGTGACCAGGATGTTGTAGATAACAAAAGGATGATGTAATGAGCTTATTTTTGTCCTAATTGAGTGTATTGAGCTTCATTTGGTCTTACTTTGGTCAATGGCTCCATTTTAGTCACTAGGAAGGTTTAGATAACGAAAGGATGATGTAATGAGCCTATTTTGGTCCTAATTGAATGTATTGACCTTATTCGGTCTTACTTTGGTCAATGGCTCCATTTTAGTCACTAGGATGTTGTAGATAACCAAAGGATGATGTAATGAACCTATTCTGGTCCGAATTGAGTGTATTGAGCTTCATTTGGTCTTACTTTGGTCAATGGCTCCATTTTAGTCACTAGGATGTTGTAGATAACCAAAGGATGATGTAGTGAGCCTATTTTTGTCCTAATTGAGTGTATTGAGCTTATTTGGTCTTACTTTGGTCAATGGCTCCATTTTATCACTAGGATGTTGTAGATAACCAAAGGATGATCTAATGAGCCTATTTTGATCCTAATTGAGTGTATTGAGCTTCATTTGGTCTTACTTGGTCAATGGCTCCATTTTAGTCACTAGGATGTTGTATATAACCAAAGGATGATCTAATGAGCCTATTTTGGTCCTAATCGAGTGTATTGAGCTTCATTTGGTCTTACTTTGGTCAATGGCTCCATTTAGTCACTAGGAAGGTTTAGATAACCAAAGGATGATGTAATGAGCATATTTTGTCGTAATTGAGTGTATTGAGCTTCATTTGGTCTTACTTTGGTCAATGGCTCCATTTTAGTCACTAGGAAGTTTAGATAACCAAAGGATGATGTAATGAGCCTATTTTGGTCCTAATTGAGTGTATTGACCTTCATTGGTCTTACTTTGGTCAATGGCACCATTTAGTCACTAGGAAGGTTTAGATAACCAAAGGATGATGTAATGAGCCTATTTTGGTCCTAATTGATTGTATTAACCTTCATTTGGTCTTACTTTGGTCAATGGCTCCATTTTAGTTACTAGGGTAGATTGAAGGATAAATGACCTATAATATGTAATGAGCCTATTTTGGTCCTAATTGAGTGTATTGAGCTTCATTTGGTCTTACTTTGGTCAATGGCTCCATTTTAGTCAGTAGAAAGGTTTAGATAACCAAAGGATGATGTAATGAGCCTATTTTGGTCCTAATTGAGTGTATTGACCCTTATTCGGCCTTAATTTGGTCAATGGCTCCATTTCAGTCACTAGGATGTTGTAGATAACCAAAGAATGATGTAATGAACCTATTTGGTCCAAATTGAGTGTATTGAGCTTCATTTGGTCTTACTTTGGTCAATGGCTCCATTTTAGTCACTAGGATGTTGTAGATAACCAAAGGATGATGTAATGAGCCTATTTTGGTCCTAATTGAGTGTATTGAGCTTATTTGGTCTTACTTTTGTCAATGGCTCCATTTATCACTAGGATGTTGTAGATAACGAAAGGATGATGTAATGAGCCTATTTTGGTCCTAATTGAGTGTATTGAGCTTCATTTGGTCTTACTTTGGTCAATGGCTCCATTTTATCACTAGGAAGGTTTAGATAACGAAAGGATGATGTAATGAGCCTATTTTGGTCCTAATTGAGTCTATTGACCTTCATTCGGTCTTACTTTGGTCAATGGCTCCATTTTAGTCACTAGGATGTTGTAGATAACCAAAGGATGATGTAATGAGCCTATTTTGGTCCTAATTGAGTGTTTTGACCTTCATTTGGTCTTACTTTGGACAATGGCTCCATTTTAGTCACCAGGATGTTGTAGATAACCAAAGGATGATGTAATGAGCCTATTTTGGTCCTAATTGAGTGTATTGAGCTTCATTTGGTCTTACTTTGGTCAATGGCTCCATTTTAGTCACTAGGATGTTGTAGATAACCAAAGGATGATGTAGTGAGCCTATTTTTGTCCTAATTGAGTGTATTGAGCTTATTTGGTCTTACTTTGTCAATGGCTCCATTTTATCACTAGGATGTTGTAGATAACCAAAGGATGATGTAATGAGCCTATTTTGATCCTAATTGAGTGTATTGAGCTTCATTTGGTCTTACTTGGGTCAATGGCTCCATTTTAGTCACTAGGATGTTTATATAACCAAAGGATGATGTAATGAGCCTATTTTGGTCCTAATCGAGTGTATTGAGCTTCATTTGGTCTTACTTTGGTCAATGGCTCCATTAGTCGCTAGGAAGGTTTAGATAACCAAAGGATGATGTAATGAGCATATTTTGTCCTAATTGAGTGTATTGAGCTTCATTTGGTCTTACTTTGGTCAATGGCTCCATTTTAGTCACTAGGAAGGTTTAGATAATGAAAGGATGATGTAATGAGCCTATTTTGGTCCTAATTGAGTCTATTGACCTTCATTCGGTCTTACTTTGGTCAATGGCTCCATTTTAGTCACTAGGATGTTGTAGATAACCAAAGGATGATGTAATGAGCCTATTTGGTCCTAATTGAGTGTATTGACCTTCATTTAGTCTTACTTTGGTCAATGGCTCCATTTTAGTCACTAGGATGTTGTAGATAACCAAAGGATGATGTAATGAGCCTATTTTGTCCTAATTGAGTGTATTGACTTATTTGGTCTTACTTTGGTCAATTCCATTTTATCACTAGGATGTTGTAGCAAAGGATGATGTAATGAGCCTATTTTGTCCTAATTGAGTGTATTGAGCTTCATTTGGTCTTACTTTGGTCAATGGCTCCATTTTAGTCACGAGGATGTTGTATATAACCAAAGGATGATGTAATGAGCCTATTTTGGTCCTAATTGAGTGTATTGAGTTTCATTTGGTCTTACTTTGGTCAATGGCTCCATTTTTAGGAAGTTTAGATAACCAAAGGATGATGTAATGAGCCTATTTTGGTCCTAATTGAGTGTATTGAGCTTCATTTGGTCTTACTTTGGTCAATGGTCCATTTTAGTCACTAGGAGGTTTAGATAACCAAAGGATGATGTAATGAGCCTATTTTGGTCCTAATTGAATGTATTGACCTTCATTCGGTCTTACTTTGGTCAATGGCTCCATTTTAGTCACTAGGATGTTGTAGATAACCAAAGGATGATGTAATGAACCTATTTTGGTCCTAATTGAGTGTATTGAGCTTCATTTGGTCTTACTTGGTCAATGGCTCCATTTTAGTCACTAGGATGTTGTAGATAACCAAAGGATGATGTAGTGAGCCTATTTTGTCCTAATTGAGTGTATTGAGCTTATTTGGTCTTACTTTGGTCAATGGCTCCATTTTATCACTAGGATGTTGTAGATAACCAAAGGATGATGTAATGAGCCTATTTTGATCCTAATTGAGTGTATTGAGCTTCATTTGGTCTTACTTTGGTCAATGGCTCCATTTTTGTCACGAGGATGTTGTATATAACCAAAGGATGATGTAATTGAAAGTGTATGTGTGCACGAGAAGGGGGGGTTGAATCGTGCAAGTTTTAAAAATTACTTCTTAAAACTTTTACTTAGAGAGCTGTTTTTACTCAGAAGGTAGAATTAAGAGTTTGCAGCGGAAATTACTTTCTGAGAAGATTAAGTTTCTGAGAACTTAGTCTTTCTGAGAAAGTTCCTTTCTGAGCAATTTTAAGAAAATGACTTTACGTTAGAATTTCTTAAACGCTTTCTGATTTTAATCAATAAAGTTTTTACGAGACTTCTTAATTAAAATCGTGGCAAAGTTTTCCTCAAAGATTTATGCAAGTAAAGAGTAAGGGAGAAAAGTTTAACACAAAGAATTTTATACTGGTTCGGTTATAACCAACCTACTCCAGTCCTCAACCTTCAGTTGAGAGTTCTTGGATATTCTTCTTAAAGTGCCTTCCCAGACAACACTGCCTTTACCAAGTAAAGGACTTCCACCACTTCACAACCCGAAGTGGATTTCCTTGCCTCACACTAGAGGACTTCCTTGCCTCCAACACTAGAGGACTTCTTTGCCTTAATCACTTAAGGACTTCCTTGCCTCACACTAGAGGACTTCAAACAGCGAAGGACTTAGCGTTTTTCGGAAAGTTGTTTTTGCTTTGAAAACCAACTACTAAGATTAAGTTACAAACTTAATTTGACCCTTAGTAGACTTCTAGATTTAACTTACAATTGTAAGAATTTACACCAATACAGAACTAGAAGATTTTCGCAAAGTTGAAAGAACAATTCCGTAAAATTGTCTTTCTGAGAAAGTTTTAAGTTTTCGCAGATGATTTTCAATTCAGCAGAGTTTTTGCACGTTTAATCAAGAGTTTTTAGCGCAAGAGTTTCGTCACATTGCTCTGGAATTGAACTCATATATATAGGCATCAAAGAGCCGCGAAATTAGAAGCTTTCACTTTGCTTATGTGGCTGTGTCCTTTTCAGAACGGCTCCCTGCTACAGTCAGCGCGAAATGAGGAACTTTTCAGAACTGCACAGTGCGCGTGTTCCCACTTCCTTGGCTAGTTGTAGCGAGCTTTCTGAGACTGCTTGCGATCCCTTGAGTCCAGACACTTGGTTGCTTCTGAGTCCAACTTTCTGAGAGTTGTACGGACTTCTGAGGCGAACCTTCTGAGGGAAGACCCTTCTGAGAACTACTAGTCGCAAGGTCTTCTGAGACCCTTCTGAGGCGACAGTGTTCTTTCCTCAGAAACATGTTTTCACCTTCTGCGCTTCTGAGACATCCTTTTTGATATCTTTATGCGCTGTGATTTTATCAATTGATCTCGAGGCTACTTGATGTTTTGTCTTGGTCTTTGCTCATGGTATTGCAATAATTTAAAGCTTTCTGAGACACTTAGCGCACATATTAGTACAACCTTAAGTAAAATTTTTATACTTATGGCTTACCTTGTTATCATTAAAACTTTCATTGCTCTAAGAGAATTATGCCTAATTCTCTCAGAAGGGTTCTGGAGCTTACAATCTCCCCCTTTTTGATGATAACAACTTAAGTCTTAAGATAATAATTTTGCTTAAGTTCAAAAGTGTTTCTGAGTAAGTTCACAACTTATTCAGACTGCACTTTTGCTTTCTTAGAAACTAACTTAGCTTTCTGAGAGAAGGCTTAGTTATTTTCTTAGAAGGCTGTGATAATCAACAGTTAAAGTATGCAATGTATGATTACTGTTTGAGATTATCAATTACATAGCGTGTATTTCTTGATGAATATACGTATGAGATTCAGAAATACCAGGCTAAGTAAATCAATAGATGCCAAATAATTAAGAATAAGCATGAAATGCCAAAATAATGATATTTCATTGATGGTTTTGTAGAGATACAAAATATTTGGCTCCCCCTAAGTTGTTGCTCCCCCTAAGTTCTAGCCTAGTGTTTACGTATAGCCAATGTACAAAAATTTTATCATTTATCTACTCCCCTTTGTTATATCAAAAAGGGTGGCTAAGACATAAACGCCATCATTGACTTAGAACTACTGCCTTCTGGCAATGTAGCGTAGCAGCTGGCATATCTCCATGAGAATCTCGCTTTGAGTCGCATTCGGAGCGCATTCTGGAGGTAGTTCAGAGGAAGTGGAAGGCTGTTGAGAAGATGAGGGTTGAGATGGAGGAGGGCGAGAGACTTCAGCCTCAAGAACCTCATCGATGATATCCCTCTGTTGATATTCAGGAAGTTCTTCTTCTTGGACAGCTTTGTCTTCAATAGCAGCGAGTTCAATAGAAGGCTGCCTCTGAGTGTCCTCAGAAACTAGAGCAAGGTCTAGATCAGAAGGTTGCCGAGCTGATGGTTGCTCCATAGCACCAGAAGTCTGAGCATATTCGAGAGGTTGAAAGTTGAGATCTGGCTATGTATGGCTTCAATGCACTTCAACTTCTCAGTTCGACCAAAGAAAGGTCGAAATTGCACAGAGGGTGGTGTGACTACCATTCTTCCCAGCTGGAAGCCAGGACTAATCATCGAGTCCGTAATCGAGAAGGTAGGACCCTGTTGATTGAAGGATGGAGGAGGAACTTCTGTTAGATCTAGAGGAGGAACCTCTGGTTCCTTCTGAGAGTCCTTCTCAGATAGAGTTCCTTCCAAGGAACTGTGGGCAACAAATGCCTCAACTGCTGCAACTCCGGCAGCCATGGTAGCGTCAGCGCCCACCTCTGAGCTGAGCCCAGTGCTGGTGGTCCCTGGCACTACTTCATGTGTTGAGACATGAGTTTCCTCATGTTCCGAAGGGATCTCAGAAGAGAGGGGACCAACCTCAGAAGTTGGTTCAAGTAAGGCTTCCTCATGCTGTAGTTGTTGTTGTGGCTTCATCTGAGCAGCTTCTGGAGTCTCAGAAGGTTGATCCAGTTCCTTCTGGACGTCAAGCATCGTCTGAGCCAATGACTCAGCATTCACAGTAGCAACTTCAGTTGTGGTTGCCTCAGAAAGTTCCACCATAGAAACCTCAGATGGTCTCTTCTGGGGCTCTTTCTTGGAGCTTCCAGCATCTGGAGTGCGATGCTTAATGCGGAAGCTTGCCGCATTTTCTTCCTCAGACGAAGAATCAGCAACATTTCCTCCATCCCCTGAACGTCTTCTCTGGTTGGAGAGACATTCCCAGAGGGGGAGGAGTGATGAGAAGCTTCTGCTTCTTCTTCAGCAGCAGTAACAGCAGTGGTAGTAGTGGCAACAGCAGCAACTGCTATAATTTCTTTACCCGTCGGCTTCGGCGGGCTCTGTTTCTTAGTGGTTTTTATCCCCACTCCTTTGTGAGATTTTCCCTAATAATTCAAGGAATGCAGGAGCTTAGTTTTAAATTTGGTGGGTTTAAGACCAGAAACAGAATCAAAAACAGGAATTGAAGTAGAAGAAGATTTAAGAAAGGAAGGTGGAGTTTTAGAGTAAGCTTTTACCAAACGACCACGTTTCTTTTTCCCTTCTGGTGGCACGTCTGGGACTTGGAGAGTTGGAGGTGTTTTCCTCTTTCTGGTCATGGGTTGCTCAGACGTTGTTTCTTCTGAGTCTTCAGCAGCCTCAACAACCTCAGGTTCCTTCTGAGGAGTCTTCTGAGCTTCCTCAGAAGCCATACTCCTTGTCACCCTTGTTGGAGAAGGGTGAGTCACCTTTGGCTGCTTCTTCTTCCTTTCTGAGGGGTCAGAAGCCTTTTCCTTTCCTTTCTCAGCCTTAGAGGACTGTTTGGTGCTAGCAGCTCCCTTGTAAGGCTTTGCTTCCTCCTTCTTCTTAGGTGCCCCCGTCTCTGGTACCTTCTTCTTCTTGATGTTGTTGAAGGTTCCATGGTGAATTTGCTATGGTTGAAGACGTATTCATAGTCTTCAAGGGGAAAAGAGAAGTGATTTAAGATCTTGGTCAAAAGACTCCCATAGGGTAGACTTGTAAGCGCTCTCTTTAGGATGTGCTTGGTGCATCATGTAGTTTAGCACCATCCTCCCAAAATCAACCTCTCTTTCTTCAGCAGATGGTAAAGTAGACATGCGTCCATGGTGGTGACATTCCCCATGTCTCCAATCCGAGGGAGAAGGGTATGCTGGATAACTGAGAAGATGATTCTGGCTTCTTGCGTGAGATGAGGCACCTTCACGCCCTTGAGTGGTAGACTGTTGCTACCAGTTAGAAGTGTTACTACTTCTTCTTCTGAGTCATCTACCTCCTTGACCCATTCTGGGTCGTCGGCGATGACAGCACCACCATTTAAGGTCTTGAAAATTTTGTTGATGTCAGAGGAGGAGAAGCGGATCTGTTGATCAGCAATCGTGCTCTTGACCCCTTTGTTGGTGAACCTTTCTATTTGCGAATAGAATGCTCTCACCACATTTGGGTAGCACACGTCCTCGGAGCTCATCATGGCTGGCCATCCAGGTTGCTTGAGGAAAGTGAGTTGAAGTTCATCCACTTGATT
>CM024265.1:20459890-20647552 GCA_013621005.1 Aeschynomene evenia | reverse complement strand
GAGGGAGATAGAGAAGAGATGAGAGCAGAGATAGCGGAGAGAGAGCGAGAGGATGGAGATGAAACAGATGAAGATTGGAAAGCGAGGAGAGGATTTGGCAGAGTTTTGGGTAAGTTTTAAGCGCAAAGTGCTCAAATGGAACAATGCCATGAGTATTATAGAAATGGCTTGTACTTGCCGTTTCTGACGCTTATCCAAAGTTACCGTTGGTAACTTGTTTTCTCGGAAGGTACCTTTCTGAGAGAAGTTGTCCTTCTGAGAAACGCTCCTTTCTGAGAAATTTCAGAAGATCTCTTTCTGAGGGATGAGTTTCTGAGAACAAATTTTCTCAGATAGAGTTTTCTGTGTTTTTCCTACTTCAAGCTCAGAAGCTTAGTTCTATTGTTTGTCTCAGAGTCTAAACTAGGACTAAGGGGGGTTTCTAAGAAAGAGTTTTTAATTTCAAAGTACTTAGAACGTCTTAGATTAAGAAGTCCTTTCAGAATATTGAACGATCCTCGGTTAAAGGCTTTGTAAAATATCTGAGATTTGATCCTCAGTATTCACAATTTGAGTTCAATGTCGCCTTTTTGCACATGATCTCGAATAAAATGATTTTTATCAATGTGCTTGGATCGAAATGCTGATAGGATTCTTAGCTAAGTTGATAGCACTTGTATTATCACAAAGGATAGGAATTTTGGTGTACCTTAATTGATAATCAAGTAGCTGATTCTTAATCCATAGCATCTGAGACAGCAGTTCGCAGCAGACACGTATTCAGCTTCAGCAGTTGATAGGGAATCGTATTTTGCTTCTTGCAGACCATGTGATCAAGCTTCTCCAAAGAAGCAGCAGCAGCCACTTGTGCTTTTGCGATCGGTCCTATCTCCAGCGTAGTCAGCATCACAATATCCTACAACATCAGACGAACACCCTTTCGTACCAAGACCAAGATTAGTAGTTCCACTTAAATATCGTAAAATTCGTTTAACTGCAGTTAAATGTGATTGCTTGAGGCTTAGACTGGAATCTAGCACAGATCCCAACACTAAGTTGGATATCTGGTCTGGAGGCAGTTAAGTAGAGAAGTGAGCCAAACATTCCTCGATAGTTGCTTTCTGAGACTTTCTCACCATCTTCATCCAAGTCAATTACTTGTGAGGGATGCATGGGAGTGCTCATGGGCTTGGCCTTATCCATCAGAACTTCCTCAGAAGTTCTTTGGTATACTTCTCTTGGTGGATAACTGTTCCTTCTGACTTTACTTGATTTGTAGTCCTAGGAGAATTTTAATTCTCCATCATGCTCATCTCGAATTCACCTTGCATAAGCTTGGAGAATTCTTTGCAAAGGCATTCATTGGTTGCCAAATATTATGTCATCAACATAAATCTGGACAATCAAGAAGCCAGAGTCTTCTGAGAGTGTAAAGAGAGTTGTGTCTACTTTCCCTCTTGAGAATCCGTTTTTAAGCAGGAAAGAGCTCAATCTATCGTACCAAGCTCTTGGAGCTTGTTTCAGACCATAGAGAGCCTTTGTAAGCTTAAATACGTGATCCGGAATGCATCATTCACAAAAATCAGGAGGTTGTTTTACATAAACTTCCTCAGAAGGTATCCATTCAAGAAGGCAGACTTAACGTCCATCTGATAGAGTTTGAAACCTTTGTGTGCAGCAAAGCTAGCAACATTCTGATAGCTTCCAATCTTGCGAATGGAGCGAAGTTTCATCGTAGTCTATCCCTTCTTGTTGGTTGTACCTTGAGCAACCAATCTGGCCTTGTTTCTCACGACTTGACCGTTTTCATCAAGTTTGTTTCGAAACACCCATTTAGTCCCAATGACACTCTTGCCTTTGGGTTTCTGAGTTAGTTTCCAAACTTGATTTCTCTCGAATTGGTCAAGTTCATCCTGCATGGCATTTACCCAGTTAGGATATCTAACGCCTCTTCTATGGAGTCTGGTTCAAGCTCAGAAACCATAGCAAGATTTGTATAGTTCCTTCTGGTTCTTACGCCACGTTCTGGATTGCCCAAGACTTCGTTCTGAGAGACGTTCTTCAAGTCTCTTGAACCTCTAATCCCTTTAGGGAGTTGGGTTCTGAGAAGGAGACACAGAAGGTTCTCTTTCTGAGTCATCAGAAGCTTGACCTTCTGAGATCTAGGTTCCATTGTATTTGGAGAAGTAGATTCTCTAGGTTCTGGAGCATCGATGATGCTACTGGATTTTTCTTTAGATGGAGATGGTTGTTCCATGGGTTGGAAGTCAGTCTCATCATCTATAGAATTTTCTTTTTGGCTTTCTCAGAAGTGATGTTGAGTTTCTCAAACTCATCTTCTAAGTCTGCATCTTTCTGAGACATGTCCTTACTAAGTTCTTTGAACTTATATGGATTGTCTCTTCAACACATTTACTCCTTTTTGTTATATACTCTGTAAGCTTTAGAGACTAAGGAGTATCCTAGGAAGCATCCATCATCGGACTTAGGATCAAACTTAGAGAGTTTGTCCTTTGTGTTGAGAATAAAACAAGAAGAACCAATACATGGAAATAAGAAATGTTTGGTATTTTATTCTTCCATAGCTCGTAAGGAGTCTTTTTCAGAATTGGTCTTAGAAAGACTCGATTCTGAATGTAGCATGAAGTGTTAACTGCTTCAGCCCAGAAACCTTTTGAAAGTCCGCTTTCTAAAAGCATTGTTCTTGCCATCTCTTGAAGGCTTCGATTCTTTCTCAGCCACTCCATTTTGTTGAGCGAGTTCTGGGGATGAGATTCGTGACAATGCCCAGATTTTCACAAACTTTTCGAAAGCATGGTTCTCAATTCACACATGATCTGATCTATGGTATGAATGCGAATCCTTTCTATTGAACTCTTTTTGCAAATGCTTTGAACTTCTCAAAGTTTCTTCTTAGAGGCTAGAAGAAACCCAGTGAATCTGGAGTAATCATCCACTATGACAAGACATAGCGTTTTCCAGAAAGAGAAGCGTTCTGTTGTCCAAAGATCCATGTGGAGCAGTTCCAGTGGTTTCTGAGTGGAATACCACTTTACTGGGAAAGGAAGCTTGGTCTGTTTCCCTTTTTCACAGAAGTCGCAGGTTGCACCCTTCTGTACTTAATTCTGGGGCCCTTTACAAGTCCTTTCTGAGAGAGTTCAGAAAGAATCTCTAATGGGCATGACCAGTTTCTTATGCCATAGCCATTGTCTTCTTGGACAGAGACAAGCACTCCACGTTTGATCCTTTAGTATCCAGATGGATACATAGATGTACACACGTTTTCCTTCCAGACGATCTTGTCATTGTGAGATTATCAACATGACAATACTTGCATAAAATCAACCTTTAAGCTTTGTCACAAAATTGACTATGCTTAATAGATTGTGAGTTAAGCATCGATCAAAGTACATCTGAGATTTGGTGAGAGGAATCCTTACCAACATCTCCGATTGCAGTGACTCTTCCCTTAGCGCCATCACCGAATCGCACTGTTCCGCCCTTTTGGCTTGAGGCTTCTGAACCAGTGCTTGCTTCAGTATTTGCCTCGAGCAGCCACTGTCAAGGTACCACTGCTCATCGTGTGGTGGAGCAGCGCTTGATGATGCACCTGCAGTCACAAGTTAACAGATTTAGGTACCATTCTTTGTTGGGTCCTTGCTTGTTAGCTTTCTTGGACTTTTGCCTTCTTTTCTTAGAAGGGTCATGGTCTTGAGAGTCAGAGACCTTTTGTTTGCCTTTTCAGAAGCACTTGCTTTCTGAGAAGTTTTACCTTCTGAGAGGGTTAGTCTTCTTAGAAGGCTTTGCTTTCTGAGTTTTCTTTTGAGCTTCTGAGGCTTAGATATTTTTCCTTTTTCCAGCATAGGACATTTTCAGAACCATGGCCATTTTTAAAACATGCGATGCACGTGCGAGGTGATTTAGTTAAAGATGGATCAATATCATTTGGTTGAAGATTTTTCATACCAAGTCCACTCTTATCCTTCTAAGGTCTTTGACTCCAAGCAGAGTGTCATCATTTTTTCACCTGACCATCTTAACTAAGTCAGAAGTGAGAAGCTCATTTGTCTTTTGTAATTCAATCAAAGCCAGTTCGGCTTTTCAACAGTTTCAGAAGACATTTTTCTAAAGCTTGATAGAGGTTGTGACCTTCAAGATATCTATTTTTTAAAGTCATCTCTTTCAAGCCTTAGCTCTCTACTTCTTGAATTAGTCTAGCATTTTCAGCTTCTAAGTGTTTGAAAGACTTCCTTAGTTTGCTGAAATTGTTAGCTAATTCGTCTGAGTTTCTCAGAAGCTCTTCATAGAGTTCTGAGATCTCATTGTATGGTATGAGAGAGGAGGAGAGTTTGGTACCTCTTCTGACTCAGATTCTGTTTCCAGAATATAGTCAGTACCGGCCATGAAGCAGACATTAGCTTCCTCTTCACTTGCTGACTCAGAGCCTTCCTCTTCTGAGTCACTCCATGTAGCAGCCATTGCCTTCTTCTTCTTCTTGGGAATGAACTTCTTCTTTCCCTTGTTCTGAGGGCACTCCGTTCTGAAGTGGCCCTTTTCTCCACAGCCGAAACATGTGATATCAGAAGACTTTGACTTTCCTTTTCTAGGGTGATCTCTTTGTCTTTGCTTGGTCTTCTCTTCCAAGCTTTCTTCATTTTCCTTACTAAAGAGAGATGTCATCTTCATCGGAGTCTGAGTTTTGATCGTTTTCAGACTCAGATATTTCTTCAGCCTTTAGGGCTTTTGAAGTCTTTTGATCTGACTTTTCAGAGCCAGAGCTTTCTGAGGTCTTGAGGATGAAGATGGTCCTCCAAGCAATCCTCAAGCTCAATCTCATGAGTTCTGAGTGAGCCAAACAATACATCTAAACCTAGCTGATTTAGATCCTTTGCTTCTTGGATCGCTGTCACCTTTGGGCGCCACTTGGTAGAGAGGCTTCTGAGAATTTTCCTCACCATCTCAGCGTTGGAGTAGGTCTTTCCAAGACCTTTAGCTGATTTATGATGTGGAGAAACCTTATTGACATGTTGTCAATGTTTCCTCAAGTTGCATGCAGAAGGACTCGTACTTATGTACGAGCATTGATACCTTGGTTTCCTTGACTTCATCATTTCCTTCATGCAGCATGTGTAATCTCTCCCAAATTTCTTGAGCGGTGTCACACGACACAATCTGTCGTATTCTACCTTGGCAAGGCGCAGAGAAGAATGTATTAGCTTTGAAGTTGAGTTGTATCTTCTCATTCATCTCTTGAGTCCATTCGTCCTTAGGGACTCGTCTTGTATAGGTTCTGAGTGCTGGAGGTGCCACTCCTGGCTCAGCGCCTGTTGCAACTACAGCATCCTCTGTAATTGCTGCAGAGGCTGATAGTCTCCATTCTCGATCCTATCCCATAAGTCCAGACTGGTGTGCTGATGAATAGCGTCATCCTGTCACGCCAGTAGTCGAAGCTGTCTCCGAGAAACATCGAGGTCTGTTTATTGAAGCCCCATCTGATATGAATGCAGCTGGTGAATTCATATTTCCCTTCGTGGATCGTTTTCCTTGACACTGCTAAGTGCTCAACCCCTTAAGGACCGAGCTCTGATACCAATTGAAAGTGTATGTGTGCACGAGAAGGGGGGGTTGAATCGTGCAAGTTTAAAATTACTTCTTAAAACGTTTACTTAGAAAGCTGTTTTTACTCAGAAGGTAGATTTAAGAGTTTGCAGCGGAAATTGCTTTCTGAGAAGATTAAGTTTTTGAGAACTTAGTCTTTCTGAGAAAGTTCCTTTCTGAGGAATTTAAGAAAATGACTTAAAGTTAGATTTTCTTAAAAGCTTTCTGACTTTGATCAATAAGGTTTTCACGAGACTTCTTAATTAGAATCGTGGTAGAGTTTTTCTCAAAGAGTTATGCAAGTAAAGAGCAAGGGAGAAAAGCTTAACACAAAGAATTTTATACTGGTTCAATTATAACCAACCTACTCCAGTCCTCAACCTTCAGTTGAGAGTTCTTAGATATTCTTCTTAATGTGCCTTCCCAGACAACACTGCCTTTACCAAGTAAAGGACTTCCACCACTTCACAACCCGAAGTGGATTTCCTTGTCTCACACTAGAGGACTTCCTTGCCTCCAACACTAGAGGACTTCTTTGCCTCACAATAGAGGATTTCCTTGCCTTAAATAATTAAGGACTTTGAACTTTGCCTCAAACACTAGAGGACTTAAAACTGCCTTCAAACAACGAAGGACTTAGCGTTTTTCGGAAAGTTGTTTTTGCCTCGAAAACCAACTACTAAGATTAAGTTACAAACTTAATTTGACCCTTAGTAGACTTCTAGATTTAACTTACGAATGTAAGAATTTACACCAATTCAGAACTAGAAGATTTTGCAAAGTTAGAAGAACAATTTTGTAAAAATTGTCTTTTCTGAGAAAGTTCTAAGTTTTCGCAAAATGATTTTCAATTCAACAGAGTTTTGGCACGTTTAATCAAGAGTTTTAGCGCAAGAGTTTCGTCACATTGCTCTGGAAATGAACTCATATATATAGGCATCAAAGAGCCGCGAAATTAGAAGCTTTCACTTTGCTTATGTGGCTGTGTCCATTTCAGAACGGCTCCCTGCTACAGTCAGCGCGAAATGAGGAACTTTTCAGAGCTGCACAGTGCGCGTGTTCCCACTTGCTTGGCTAGTTGTAGCGAGCTTTCTGAGACTGCTTGTGATCCCTTGAGTCCAGACACTTGGTTGCTTCTGAGTCCAACTTTCTGAGAGTTGTACGGACTTCTGAGGCGAACCTTCTGAGGGAGGACCCTTCTGAGAACTATTTGTCGCAAAGTCTTCTGAGACCTTTCTGAGGCGACAGTGTTCTATCCTCAGAAACATGTTTTCACCTTCTGCGCTTCTGAGACATCCTTTCTGATATCTTTGGCGCTATGATTTTATTAATTGATCTCGAGGCTACTTGATGTTTTGTCTTGGTCTTTGCTCATGGTATTGCAATAATTTAAAGCTCTCTGAGACACTTAGCGCACATATTAGCAAAACCTTAAGTAAAATTTTATACTTTTGGCTTACCTTGTTATCATTAAAACTTTCATTGTTCTAAGAGAATTATGCCTAATTCTCTCAGAAGGGTTCTGGAGCTTACATGAGCCTCCACAGACTACCCACATCGGGTACGCACAACCGCTGTCCACACCGTAGAATACCCTCTGAGTCTAGAGATAGCTCCACATTCTTCCCTTCACTGACCTCTGACACAAGCTTAGCAAGCCTTGGATCATCACGCTGAACGGATTTAATCTGGTCCACCAAAGAGGACTGAGCCCGCACATGAGCTAAGAGTACTCCAGACCTCCCTAACTCGAAGTGCATGCCCTCCGACTCCAACCTATGGATCTCCTCAACCAACGGTCTTTTCACCACAGCAATGTGGGCCAGACTACCCATAGACTTCCTGCTTAGAGCATCAGCGACTACATTGGCCTTCCCAGGGTGATACAAGATGGTACAATCATAGTCCTTCAGTAACTCCATCCACCGCCTCTGTCTCAGATTTAGGTCCTTCTGCTGAAAGATGTACTTCAAGCTCTTGTGGTCAGTGTAGATCTCACACGTATCTCCGTAGAGGTAGTGTCTCCAGATCTTGAGAGCAAACACCACCGCCGCCATCTCCAAATCATGAGTGGGATAGTTCTGCTCGTGATTCTTCAACTTTCTTGAGGCATAAGCTATCACCCTCCCATTCTGCATCAAAACACAACCGAGCCCAATCCGGGAAGCGTCACAATACACAGATTAGCCTCCTGAACCGATAGGCAAGGCCAAAACGGCGGCGGTAGTCAGAGCCTCTTTCAGCTTTTGAAAACTTGACTCACAAGCTTCCGACCACAGAAAAGGTGCGTGCTTCTGAGTTAACTGGGTGAGAGGTGCTGCTACCCGAGAGAAAATCCTTGACAAATCTCCGGTAGTAGCCCGCAAGACCCAAGAAACTACGGATCTCCGTCACTGTTGTAGGTCTAGGCCACTTCTGAACTGCTTCTACCTTCTTTGGATCCACCATGATACCGTCTTTAGACACTATATGCCCCAGAAAGGTTACTTGATCCATCCAAAACTCGCACTTAGAGAACTTGGCATAAAGATTGTGGTCCCTTAGAGTCTGCAGCACAACTCTGAGATGATGTTCATGCTCCTCAGCACACTTAGAGTATACCAGGATGTCATCGATGAAGACTATGACGAAGCGATCCAAGAATGGTTTGAACACTCGGTTCATGAGATCCATAAAAGCTGCAGGGGCGTTGGTCAACCCAAAAGACATCACAAGAAATTCGAAATGCCCATATCGGGTACGGAAAGCCGTCTTCGGAATATCTCCTTCCTTAATCCTCAACTGATGGTAACCCGATCTCAGATCAATCTTAGAAAAACAACAAGCACCCTGAAGCTGATCAAACAAATCATCAATCCTCGGAAGAGGGTACTTGTTTCGGACCGTCAACTTGTTGAGCTGCCTGTAGTCCACACAAAGCCTCATTGATCCATCCTTCTTTTTGACAAAAAGAACCGGAGCACCCGAAGGTGATGTGCTCTGTCGAATGAACCCTTTGTCCAAAAGATCCTTCAGCTGATCCTTCAACTCGTTTAACACCTTCGGAGCCATACGGTAAGGGGAATGGAAACTGGTTGAGCATCAGGAGCTAGGTCAATCCCGAACTCTATCTCCCGATCAGGTGGCATACCCGGCAACTCCTCCGGAAACACATCTGGATACTCACATACCACTGGAACTTGACCAACACCCACAACACTAGCCTCCATGTTCATTACTGACGCCAGAAAACCTTGACACCCGTGGTCCATCAACTTCATGGCACTCATAGCCGAGATCAAAGAAGCAGGGGTCATACAATGATCCCCTTGGAACTCGAAGGTTGAACCATCGGGGAGGACAAACCTCACCAACTTGGCATAGCATTCCACCGAGGCATGACAAGAAGCCAAGCAATCCATGCCCAGGATGACATCAAAATCTACCATATCAAGGATCACCAAGTCGGCTAAAGTGTCCATCCCGCCCACAGAAACCACACACGACTTGCACACAAGATGAACCATACGAGGTTCTCCGACCGGAGTACTAACCCAAAAAGGATCCTCCAAAGACACAGGTTGCTCGCCAAAACGGGAAGCAAAGAACGGGGACACATAAGAATGTGTGGAGCCCGGGTCAAACAGCACATAAGCTTCAGAAGAACAAACTTTTGTTATACCTGCCACTACAGCATTGGATGCCTGAGCATCCAAACGGGTCAACGCAAAGACTCAAGGCTGAGCTCTTCCTCCACCTCCCTGACCACGACCTCTGTTTCCTCTAGTCGGTCCTCTACCCCCATGCCCAGAAAATCCACCCGGAGACATAGCTGAGAAAGATGGAGTGGGCAAAACCGGTGCCTGAGGCCTAGAAGTTCCACCAGAAAAGTGGGGACAATCCTTGATAAAGTGGCCTGTCCGACCACAACCATAACAGGTGTGAGGAACAACACGGCAGGGGCCTTGATGATACCTTCCACAACTCTTGCAATAGGGGCACGAGAATCTGGCCAATGCGCACTAGACTGAGAACCACTGCTAGACTGGGACCTCGCCGGCATATCTCTAGGAGCGGATCCTGATGAGTTGGAACCACCCCCAGGTATGAACCTCTGATACTGATAGCCATGAGATCCACCAGAACTGGATCCTCCAGAGAACTGCCCTGTAGTCTTCTTCTTCTTATCAAACCCTCTACTAGGCTTATCTTCCTCTAGGGAACCTTCAATCCCCACTGCAGTATCCATGACTTGAGAAAAAGTCTTCCGCCCAATCTCATTGTGCAAGATGGATCGCATCGGATCCCTGAGCCCCTTCGCAAATCTTCTCACCTTCCGGTCCTCCGGAGTGATCTCATGAGGTGCATATCGGCATAATCGAGTAAACTGCGTAGCGTACTCGACTATGGACATGCCCTGAGTCTGCTTCAGCTTAAGGAACTGGTCAGCCAACAGCTCCCTTCGGTTCTCTGAAAAGAATCTTGCCCTGAAGGCGTCTGTGAACTCTTCCCATACCGGTGGTGGTCTTCTCATGTTTGCCCTTTCAATCCTTAAGGTCTCATACAAGTGGGCTGCAGTGCCCTGCAGAGTGTAGGCAACAAGGTCTACAGCCCTCACATCATGACATGGGAGGGCACGCAGAGCCCTCGTAGCCCTATCAAGAAACTCCTCAGGGTCTTCATCCATAGAATCTCCAGAAAAGGTTGGCGGATTAAGCCTCAGATACGCCTCTAGCGACACCTCCGTAGGTCCAAAGACTTGCGGCCTTCTTCTTGGCGGCTCATATTCAGGGTTAGGGGGAACTTCTGCTCTTTCCTGATTCTGATTATTTTGATTATTCTGATTAGCCATCATCTGCATCAGAGTGTTCAGAGTCTGACGAATATCCCGGATCTCCGCATCGCGGTCATAATCTGTATTGCCCCCTTGGGGTCCCACAGCCTCTTGCTCAAGAGGAGGGTCCCTGTTGCGACGAGGTTTACCTCGGGTGCTTTTCTTAGGAGGCATGGTCGGAACAAGATAGCTACACAAACAAACAAGCGTTCAGAAAAACAGCAGAAGAGGCGTCCCTGAACAATAAGGGATCACCACACAGAAACATCAAGACAAAACCATAAGATATCCTATAAAAGCTTTCACTAGAGTCACAATCTTGTGAAAATGGGCCGGCAACCATTTACACGATTGTCACCCTATTGAAAACAGTTTGCTCCATAAGTTACAGGGCTCAACCTAGGCTCTGATACCAACTTTGTCACGACCCAATTCGGATCGTGACCGGAACATGGGACACCGAGTCCCATGTCAGCCTTAACCTGTATTTCATACAATAATCCAACACACTAGCATACATGATATCCAAACATATATATATATATATATATATAACCTGATCATAACATTCTACTTAATCCATAAACCATCATACACAATCCATACGTCCAAATATATATAAAACATCTTACATACTCTCAAGGGAGTTTAATAACAATATCACACCAATAATAAGTCTTACATAGACTTATACAACATTCATCCACTATCCTAGTCCAAGGAAATCCTGTCTGTAACATTAGGAGCATACACTAGAAAGGAAATACATAAGGCCTCTACACATGAGGCTCACCAAATCTAAGAACTCGGAGGAACGGATGAACTCGTCCCTTGATCTGCACCTTGATCTGAAAACATATTGTATGAATGGGTGAGTCATACGCTCAGTGAATAAACAGGTTATAAGCAGTGTGTGCAGATATATCATGAATCAACAAGCATAAAGATACACCAACACAGCAGATATATAACTCAAACGTTCTTATACAGTCTCTTTATCTTGGTAGCTTTTAATCTATGAACACCTGGAGCGCGGCCCCGACTCATGTTCATAGGCAGTATGGATGTCCCACGAGCTATGCCCCTCCTCAGACACCATACTGCGAAACCCCGCGAGCTATGCCCCTCCTCAGGTTTCCATTTACGACCCCGCGAGCTATGCCCCTCCTCAGGTCGTTTTACCATCTCTTAATTCATTCAAATATTTTATCTTATTTATCGCTGTTAGTGGCACACATCATTCACAATCACAGTTTAAGTATCTCATGACCTTATAAACATTCAGGTAATAAGTTTGGAGTAGTGGTGAACGAATGGATTTGAGTAATTAACTTTAAAATAAGAAAACATTGAGTTAAAGTCTTGAAAATTGAGTTTTCTTACTGATGCCTCTGTAATCGATTACCAGCTTCGAAGATTGTTCTTCTGAAGCTTAAGTGCTGTTTGATCCGGGCTCCACACATTCTTATGTGTCCCCGTTCTTTGCTTCCCGTTTTGGCGAGCAACCAGTGTCTTTGGAGGATCCTTTTTGGGTTAGTACTCCGGTCGGAGAACCTCGTATGGTTCATCTTGTGTGCAAGTCGTGTGTGGTTTCTGTGGGCGGGATGGACACTTTGGCCGAACTAGTGATCCTTGATATGGTAGATTTTGATGTCATCCTTGGCATGGATTGGTTGGTTTCTTGTCATGCCTCGGTGGAATGCTATGCCAAGTTAGTGAGGTTTGTCCTCCCCGATGGTTCAACCTTCGTGTTCCAAGGGGATCATTGTATGACCCCAGCTTCTTTGATCTCGGCTATGAGTGCCATGAAGTTGATGGACCACGGGTGTCAAGGTTTTCTGGCGTCAGTAATGAACATGGAGGCTAGTGTTGTGGGTGTTGGTCAAGTTCCAGTGGCATGTGAGTATCCATATGTGTTTCCGGAGGAGTTGCCGGGTATGCCACCTGATCGGGAGATAGTGTTCGGGATTGACCTAGCTCCTGATGCTCAACCAGTTTCCATTCCCCCTTACCGTATGGCTCCGAAGGAGTTAAACGAGTTGAAGGATCAGCTGAAGGATCTTTTGGACAAAGGGTTCATTCGACCGAGCACATCACCTTGGGGTGCTCCGGTTCTTTTTGTCAAAAAGAAGGATGGATCCATGAGGCTTTGTGTGGACTACAGGCAGCTCAACAAGTTGACGGTCCGAAACAAGTACCCTCTTCCGAGGATTGATGATTTGTTTGATCAGCTTCAGGGTGCTTGTTGTTTTTCTAAGATTGATCTGAGATCGGGTTACCATCAGTTGAGGATTAAGGAAGGAGATATTCCGAAGACGGCTTTCCGTACCCGATATGGGCATTTCGAATTTCTTGTGATGTCTTTTGGGTTGACCAACGCCCCTGCAGCTTTTATGGATCTCATGAACCGAGTGTTCAAACCATTCTTGGATCGCTTCGTCATAGTCTTCATCTATGACATCCTGGTATACTCTAAGTGTGCTGAGGAGCATCAACATCATCTCAGAGTTGTGCTGCAGACTCTGAGGGACCACAATCTTTATGCCAAGTTCTCTAAGTGCGAGTTTTGGATGGATCAAGTAACCTTTCTGGGGCATATAGTGTCTAAAGACGGTATCATGGTGGATCCAAAGAAGGTAGAAGCAGTTCAGAAGTGGCCTAGACCTACAACAGTGACGGAGATCCGTAGTTTCTTGGGTCTTGCGGGCTACTACCGGAGATTTGTCAAGGATTTCTCTCGGGTAGCAGCACCTCTCACCCAGTTAACTCAGAAGCACACACCTTTTCTGTGGTCGGAAGCTTGTGAGTCAAGTTTTCAAAAGCTGAAGGAGGCTCTGACTACCGCTCCCGTTTTGGCCTTGCCTACCGGTTCAGCGTGATGATCCAAGGCTTGCTAAGCTTCTGTCAGAGGTCAGTGAAGGGAAGAACGTGGAGCTATCTCTAGACTCAGAGGGTGTTCTACGGTGTGGACAGCGGTTGTGCGTACCCGATGTGGGTAATCTGAGGAGGCTCATTCTAGAGGAAGCTCACAACTCCAAGTATTCCATCCATCCAGGCAGTACGAAGATTTATCAGGATTTGAAATAGTTGTTTTGGTGGGAAGGTATGAAGCGGGGCGTGGCAGACTTTGTTTCCAAGTGCTTGGTGTGTCAGCAAGTGAAGGCAGAGCATCAAAGACCCGCAGGGTTGTTGCAACCGTTGGAGATACCCACGTGGAAGTGGGAGATGATCACCATGGATTTTGTGACGGGATTACCCCGCAGTTTCCGAGGCTTTGACTCCATATGGGTGATTGTGGATCGACTGACCAAGTCGGCCCACTTCATTCCGGTTAAGACGGTTTACGGAGCGCCTCGCTATGCTCAGTTGTTCTTGGAGGTGATTGTGCGACTCCATGGTGTTCCTGTCTCCATCATCGGACCGAGGTACTCAGTTCACCTCCCGTTTTTGGCGATCATTTCAGGAAGCTTTAGGGACTCGTCTTAATTTCAGTACGGCATTTCACCCTCAGACCGATGGGCAGTCAGAGAGGACCATTCAGATTTTGGAGGACATGCTCCGAGCTTGTGTGATGGATTTCGGCGATGGTTGGGATCTGTACCTTCCATTGGTCGAATTCTCTTATAATAACAGTTATCAGGCCAGTATTGGAATGGCACCATTTGAGGCTCTGTATGGTAGGAGATGTCATTCCCCCATTGGGTGGTTTGAGAGTGGTGAAATAGCTCTGTTGGGACCCGACTTGGTTCAAGATGCCATGGAGAAGGTGAAGTTGATCAGGGAAAGGCTGCAAGCGGCCCAGAGTAGGCAGAAGGCGTATACCAACAACCGGAGACGAGATTTGGAGTTTTCGGTTGGTGATCACGTGTTCCTCCGCATTTCTCCGATGAAGGGAGTTATGAGATTCGGGAAGAAAGGCAAGTTGAGTCCCCGTTATATCGGACCTTTTAAGATCCTGGATCGGATTGGAGCTGTAGCCTATCATCTGGCACTTCCTCCTGAGTTATCTGCTATACACCCCGTCTTTCATGTGTCTATGTTGAGGAAGTACCTATCTGACCCCTCTCATGTGCTTGAGCATCAAGTGTTACCTCTGGATGAGAACTTAGCTTTTGAGGAGGAACCCGTGGCGATTGTCGACCGCCAGGTGAGGAAGCTCCGAACTAAGGAAGTTGCTACAGTGAAAGTGGTTTGGCGGAACCACTCAGGCCCGGAAGCTACATGGGAGCCCGAGGAAGCCATGCGGGACAAGTATCCGCACCTCTTTCATATTTCAGGTAATCTCTTTTTCCCTTCTGTGTTTGAATTCGGGGTCCGAATTCTTTAAGGGGGGAAGATTGTAATACCTGGGGTAGTCTGAGTTAGTTTGAGTAAGAGATCACGGTACAACCGGGGAGATAGGACCACGTGGGCCCCACCTCCCCTCTCTTTTTCTTTCCCTTCTTCCCTTTTTCCTTCCCCATTCACGTTCTTTCTCTCTCCCTCTCATCTTCTCTCTTCTTCTTCTCCCTCACCCTTTCTTCCTTCTTCAATCCAAACCCTAACCCCATTAATCATCAAAGATCAAGTTAGCATTGCTCATCTAGTATATTGAGGGTAAGTGTAGAGTATTTCTTTTGCTCCATTGATGTCTAGTTTCTCTAATTTTCGGATTTGGGGGTTTAGGGTTCCTAATTGGGGTTTTTGATTTTGTTGAGAGATTGAGGTTTGTGATGTGTTCTCTAGGGTCTCAACCAACTAGGAAAGCTCCGGGGAACTCATCCTAGCTCCGGGTGGAGTCTTGGAGCACTTGGTAGTAATTTGTGAGTAATGGGTTATTTGTTGTTTATGTATGATTTTGATTGAATCTGTGATTATCTTGCTATGATAGTTGATAGGGACTGAGATTGGTATATATATAACTGATATTGCATGTTGGTTGTGTTTGATTTGGATGGGTTGTGGTGAAAATGTGGATTTGGGGATGATTTTCGCGAAGTTTTCTGCAGAATTTCGTCTCTGACCCAGGCTGTAATTGATTATAGCGAGTTGGTAATCGATTACTGTAATCGATTACCAACATACTGTAATCGATTACCACGGGTTGGTAATCGATTACAGCCAACAGATTTTCATAAAATTTTCTTCAGAACGAAATTTGAAGCAGGTAATCGATTACAGAGGTCTGTAATCGGTTACATCAGTATAAAAACTCAATTTTCAAGACTTTAACTCAATGTTTTCTTATTTTGAAGTTAATTACTCAAATCCATTCGTTCACCACTACTCCAAACTTAGTACCTGAATGTTTATAAGGTCATGGGATTTATGATATGATGTTGATGATGTAATGATGAATTGATGAGCTACTTAGACTGTGATTGTGAATGATGTGTGCCACTAACAGCGCTAATTAAGATAAAATATTTGAATGAATTAAGAGATGGTAAAACGACCTGAGAAGGGGCATAGCTCGCGGGGTTTCGCAGTATGGTGTCTGAGGAGGGGCATAGCTCGCGGGACATCCATACTGCCTATGAACATGAGTCGGGGCCGCGCTCCAGGTGTTCATAGATTAAAAGCTACCAAGATAAAGAGACTGTATAAGAACGTTTGAGTTATATATCTGCTGTGTTGGTGTATTTCTATGCTTGTTGATTCATGATATATCTGCATACACTGCTTATAACCTGTTTATTCACTGAGCGTATGACTCACCCATTCATACACTATGTTTTCAGATCAAGGTGCAGATCAAGGGACGAGTTCATCCGTTCCTCCGAGTTCTTAGATTGGTGAGCCTCGTGTGTAGAGGCCTTATGTATTTCCTTCCTAGTGTATGCTCCTAATGTTACTGACAGGATTTCCTTGGACTAGGATAATGTTATGGATGTTGTATAAGTCTATGTAAGACTTACTATTGTTGTGTTGATGTTGTTAGACTTATTTATGAACATGTAAGGCATATATATTTGTACGTATGGATTGTGTATGATGGTTTATGGATTAAGTAGAATGTTATGACCAGGTTATATATATATATATATATATATATATATATATATATATATATATATATTTGGATATCATGTATGCTAGTGTGTTGGATTATGGTATGAATTACAGGATAAGGCTGACATGGGGCTCGGTGTCCCATGTGCCGGTCACGATCCGAATTGGGTCGTGACAATGTAATACCTCGGATATTCTGAGTTAGTTTGAGTAGGAGATCACGGTACATCCTAGGAAGACAGGACACCTAGCAGGCCCCACCTCCCCTTTCTTTTTCCTTTTCCCTTCCCTTTTCTCTTCTCTTTCCCGTGCTTTTCTCTTCTCCATCACCCCTCCATTTCCTTTTTCTCCTTCTTCTCTCTCTATCTCTCTCTCTCTCTCTAAGAAATCTTCACCAATCTTGGAGATCTTTGTGTCAAATCTCACCTCTTGGTTTTTGGGTAAGTGTAGAGTATTTCTTTCTCTCCATTGGTGTCTATTTCTTTCTATTTGCGATTTTGGGGTTTTAGGGTTTAAATTGGGGGTTTTTTAAGAATCTGAGGATTTTGATGTGTTCTCTAGGGTCTCATTCAACTAGGGAAGCTCTGGACAACTCATCTTAGCTATGGATTGAGTCTTGGAGCTCATTGGAGTAATTTGTGAGTAATGGGTTAATTGTGGTTTATGTATGATTTTGATTGATTTTGTGAATTTCTGGTTATGATAGTTGATAGGGACTGAGATTGGTTGATATATAATTGATATTGCATGTTGGTTGTGTTTGATTTGGATGGGTTGTGGTGAAAATGTGGATTTGGGGATGATTTTCGCGAAGTTTTCTGCAAAATTTCGTCTCTGACCCAGGCTGTAATCGATTACAGCGAATTGGTAATCAATTACTGTAATCGATTACTGCGGGTTTGTAATCGATTACAGACGTCCAATTTTCGCAAAAAATTTCTTCAGAACGAAATTTGAAGCAGGTAATCGATTACAGAGGTCTGTAATCGATTACAGTTGTACTAAAACACCATTTTCAAAACTTTAACTCAAAATTTTCATATTTTAAAGTTAGTTACTCAATTCCATTCGTTCACCACTACCCCAAACTTATTAATTGGATGTTTATGATGTCGTTGTAATTATGATATGATGCTGATGATGTGATGATGAAACGGTGATGCATGAGTGCTATGTAAATGTTGTGAAGATGATGATGAATTACTTATGTTGTGATTTTGAATGATATGTGCCACTAACAACGCTAAATAAAATAAAAAATTGAAGGAATTAAGAGATGGTAAAACAACCTAAGGAGGGGCATAGCTCGCGGGGTCGTAAATGGGAAACCTGATGAGGGGCATAGCTCGCGGGGTTTCTCAGTATGGTTTCTGATGAGGGGCATAGCTCGCGGGACATCCATACTTCCTATGAACATGAGTCGGGGCCGAGCTCCAGATGTTCATAGGTTAAAAGCTACCAAGATAAAGAGACTGTATAAGAACGACGGAATTGATACATATATGTTATTGGTTTATGTTGTAATTGCGTTGTACTGTCATATGTTTCATATATACACTGCTTATAACCTGTTTATTCACTGAGCGTATGACTCACCCATTCATACAAAACATTTTCAGATTCAGGTGCAGATCCGGAGGCGAATCCTTCCGTTCCTCCAAGCTCTTAGATTCGGTGAGCCTCAACGTTAGAGGCGCTAAGTTATTGTCTTTTGTCTCTGTAGTATGCTCCATAAGTTTACAAACAGGATTGTCTATGTTATGTGTAATTGAGATAGTCTAATTAAGACTTGTGGTATTATGTTGATTCTGAGTTACGAAGGATGTTATGTTTGGATTGTATGGGTTAGGGGTATAGGGATGATACTCGAGAACCCTATTTTTATGTATGGATTTTATATGATGTGTGATGTTGCAGTAGTTGTGGTTATTGCTATTTAACTGGTTTGTTGTGTGGATTACAGGTTAAGGCTGACATGGGACTCGGTGTCCCATGTGCCGGTCACGGATCCTAGTTGGGTCGTGACAGTATATAATACTAAATTAAAATTCATCAAACATAGTCAACAAAAGGTCAAAAAATTTAACAAAGCGGGTATTGAATCCATTTTGACATTCCTATCATGATCGCCTTTTATTCTCTGTATCTTCAACTCGTTTTTTTAAAGAGTTTAATTTGTCCTAGCAACTTGATATGCATTCACGTGTCTAAATAACAATTCGTATTGTAATTGAACCATTCTAACTTCAAAATCGAATTCCAATTTTTTTGAATAAAAATAATTTTTTTATTTTTTAAAGTAATATAAAGTCACATTTTTTAAATTTTTAAGATATTAATACAGTTAGTTATATTATTTATTTCAATTGCATATATAAAATTAATAATATTTAATATTTCAATTAATCATAATATATAAAAAAAATGGAATGATGGAGGTAGTTATTATAAAAAAGTTAAAGAAAAGAAGTTATAACATTTTTATTTTATTTAATATTATTTTGGAGTCTAAAAATAACTATCTTTTCGACATTTCTTCTTATATAAGTATATAAGTAATAGATATATTATTAGTGTAAAATATTTTTTTAAATTTTTTATACCGTGAGTGCAAAATTATTTTATGTTGAAAATGTAAAGTAATTAAACATTTTCTAAGTTTTTAAGTCATTAATCAAATTATAATCATCATAAATGAGTGTCAGGTTGTGTAGACAACAGTGAAAAATTGTGTCTCAGAAAAAAAAATAGAGAAAGAAGAGACATAAAATTAAATAGAATGAGATAAAAATTATTATTTTTGTACTAATCTAAACGTGTAATATAAGAGCTTTATATATTTTTTTTAATCTTTGTTCTTACTGTTTCTATATTTCTATCTTATCTTATCATATGCATCACTGTATCAGACCAAACGCATGCTAATTATATGAAACCATTATTAATAATCTATATGGGGTGTTTCTTAACACTTTACTAGATAATTGTTTGGGAATAATTTATTTCTATATTTATTTCAATCTTTACAAATAATTATCAATTATTTCATAAATAATGAAAATTTTATATTTTGAGTATATCTTTGATCAATTGAAAGGCAAGAATAAAATATTTATATGACATAAGAATGCTAATTATGGAATAAAATATCTATCTGATATACTAACATTAATTACTATATTAAGAATATTTTAGAAATTATAATATGCATTTAAAGGAATATTTATACGCTTTCAATTTTGATGCACTGACAGTGTGAAAGTGTTTAGCACTGTCATCCAATCAAAACATCGCTTCATTTGTATGAGTTTTAAGGTAATGAAAGAGAGAATACACTATCATAACCCACATGGCGTCACATGATTGAACGACTTTGTAAAAAATTTATATACTATCAGTGGATGAAAATTAAATCATATATATATAGAGAGAGAGGGGAAGGATCTGTTTACACCAGTGTAAGATATAATGTTGATCTTACACCGGTTATAATTTTTTAATGAATATATTTTTTTCAAAATTCACCGTTGGATTGGAAGCTTATATACTTTATATCATCTCTAATAAATTTTACATTAATAAAAAATCATTTGATACTTCTTTTGTATGTCTATAAATCGACGTAATAAATAGTTTGCAAATGTGTATAACTTAGAATACTTTAATCACAATCTTATAGTTGTTCAATTTATTTGAAATTTGGCACAGACAATATAATCACTTTGATATGCAATTAAAATTCAACGGTTGGATTGACAAAAAATATATTCTATAAAAAGTTATTGAAGGTTTGTCACGACCCAACTCGGATCGTGACCGGCACATGGGACGCCGAGTCCCATGTCAGCCTTAATCTGTAATCCATACAACAATCCAGCTAAACAATAATAACCACAACTACTTTAACATGCATACATACATAAAATCCATACGCATAATGGGGTTCTCAAGGTATCACCCCTAAATCCATAATACATAATATATGGTCATAACATCCTGCTTAATCCATAAGCTAACAGGATCCAACATAAAATCAACAAGTCTTAATTAGACTTACAACACATACATAACTTAGACAATCCTGTTTGTAAACCTATGGAGCATACTACTGACATAATAAAAATAACATGACGCCTCTAAACATCGAGGCTCACCAAAGCTAAGAGCTTGGAGGGACGGAAGGACTTGCCTCCTGATCTGCACCTGAATCTGAAAATGGTTTGCATGAATGGGTGAGTCATACGCTTAGTGAATAATAGATTAAAGACAGTTTATGCAACAATATCATGACCACATATACAACCATAGCAATTCTTCACATAATCACCATGCAACACATTCCGCAATTCGTCTTATGTATTGTTATTACAAGTGTTTTTATATATTATTAGAGATCCCGGGAGCCCAGCCCCCCCTCGGATCTTTAGTCCCGGGAGCTCAGCCCCTCCTCAGACTTCATTAAAATTCGACCCCGTGAGCTATGCCCCCCCCCCCCCTCAGGCCGAACCAACCAATCTTAATCATCCTTTAATTTATATCGTTTCGTATTCGTATATCGCATCATATTCGCATCACCGTCATAATAGCATCATAAACAGCCCAATATCGAGTTTGGGGTAGTGGTGAACATATGGATTTGAAAACGTAACTTAAATGTATAAAGATTTGAGTTAAGGTCTTAAAAATGGTGTTTTAGTGCAGTTGTAATCGATTACAGACATCTGTAATCGATTACCTGCTTCAAATTTCGTTCTGAAGAAATTTTTTATGAAAATCTGTTGTTTGTAATCGATTACAGAACATTGGTAATCGATTACAGTAATCGATTACCAATTTGCTGTAATCGATTACAGCCTGGGTCAGAGACGAAATTCTGCAGAAAACTTCGCGAAAATCATCCCCAAATCCACATTTTCACCACATCCCATCCAAATCAAACACAACCAACATACAATATCAATTATATATCAACCAATCTCAGTCCCTATCAACTATCATAGCAAGAAATTTACAATGTCATTCAAAATCAAACATAAACCATAAATAACCCATTACTCACAAATTACTTCAATGAGCTCCAAGACACCACCCGGAGCTAGGATGAGTTACTCGGAGCTTCCCTAGTTTGTTGAGACCCTAGAGAACACATCACAAACCTCAATCTCTCAACAAAAATCAAAACCCCCAATAGTAAACCCTAACCCCCAAATCCGAAATCAAAGAGAAAATACACCAAGAGAGAAAAAGAAATACACTACACTTACCCACAATATACTAGATGATGATTGATAAATTGATTTTGGGCAACAATGGGGTTTGGGTGAGAGATTTGAGAGAGGGAGATGAAATGGGGAAGAAAGGAAGAAAGGGAAAAAGAGAGGGAGAGAGTTACGGGAATGGAAGGGAAGAAAGGAAGAAAAGAAGGAAAAAGGAGTGGGGAGGTGGGACCCACGTGGTTCTATCTCCCCGGTGCACCGTGATCTCTTACTCAAATTAACTCAGGATACCCGAGGTATTACAATCTTCCCCCCTTAAAGAATTCGGACCCCGAATTCACACACATAAGGGAAAGGAGATTACCTGAATCATGAAAGAGGTGCAGATACTTATCCCGCATGGCTTCCTCGGGCTCCCACGTAGCCTCTTGACCAGAGTGGTTTCGCTAAACCACCTTCACTGTAGCCACTTCCTTAGAACGGGGTTTCCTCACCTGCCGATCAACAATAGCTACCGGTTCCTCCTCGTATACCAAGTTCTCATCCAAGGGTAGCACATGATGTTCGATCACATGAGACGGATCAGATAGATACTTCCTCAACATAGACACACGGAGAATGGGATGGATTGAGGACACCTCAGGTGGAAGTGCCCAATGATAAGCCGCTGCCCCAATCCGATCCAAGATCTCAAAAAGGCCCGGCATACCGAGGACTCAGCTTTCCTTTCTTACCGAACCTCAAGTATTCCGTCCAGAATAAGCCTCCTCAAATTATCCACATCCGGAACACACAAACGTTGCCCACAACGTAGCACTCCCTCCGAGTCCAAAGAGAGCGTCGAGTTCTTCCTTTCACTAACCTCCGTCGCCAACTCCATTAGCCTCGGATCTTCTCGCTGCACAGACTTGGTCTGATCTACTAGGGTGGACTGAGCCCGCACATGAGCCAAGAGCACTCCCGACCTCCCCAGCTCAAAATGCATACCCTCAGCCTCCAAACGGTGAATCTCTTCCACCGACGACCTCTTTACGGGAGCAATATGGGCCAAACTACCCATAGACTTCCTACTCAGTGCATCGGCAACAACATTCGCCTTCCCTGGGTGATACAGAATGATGCAATCATAATCCTTAAGCAACTCCATCCACCTCCTCTGCCTCAGATTCAGATCCCTCTGCTGAAAGACATACTTTAAGCTCTTGTGGTCGGTGTAAATCTCACAGGTTTCCCCATAGAGGTAGTGTCTCCAGATCTTAAGAGCAAGAACAACCGTGGCCATCTCCAAATCATGAGTCGGGTAGTTCTGCTCGTGAGTCTTCAACTTCCTTGATGCATTAGCAATAACTCTCCCATGCTGCATCGAAATACAGCCAAGCACAATCCGAGAAACATCACAGTACAATGAATACCCTCCTGATCCCGAAGGCAAAACCAAAACAGGAGCGGTGGTCAAGGACTCCTTCAATCTCTGAAAACTCTCCTCGCAAGCTTCCGACCACTGGAAAGGTACACTCTTCTGGGTCAGCTGGGTGAGAGGAGCTGTTATCCTCGAGAATTCTTTAACAAACCTCCGATAGTGACCAACAAGACCCAAGAAGCTACGGATCTCGGTCACCGTCGTAGGCCTCGGCCACTTCTGTACTACCTCGACTTTCTTCGGATCTACCATGATCCCTTCCCTAGACACCACATGCCCGAGAAAGGTCACCCGTTCTAGCCCACACTCGCACTTGGAGAACTTGGCGTAAAGACTACGATCCTTCAACGTCTGCAACACAACTCTGAGATGGTGCTCAGGATCCACCGCATTCTTGGAGTAAACCAAGATGTCGTCAATAAAGACGATGACGAATCAGTCCAAGAACGACTTAAACACCCGACTCCTAAGATCCATGATAGCTGCTGGGGCATTGGTCAAACCGAAGGACATCACCAGAAACTCAAAATGTCCATATCGAGTGCGAAAAGCCGTCTTCGGAACGTCTCCCTCCTTAATCTTCAACTGGTGGTAACCAGACCCCAGTTCAATCTCCGAGAAGCCACAGGCACCTTGAAGCTGATCAAACAGATCATCGATCCTTGGAAGAGGATACTTTTTACGGACCGTCATCTTATTAAGTTGCCGATAATCCACACAAAGCCTCATGGAACCATCCTTCTTCTTAACAAAGAGAACTGGGGCACCCCAAGGAGAAGTGCTCGGGCGAATAAATCCCTTATCCAAAAGGTCCCTCAACCGATCCTTCAGCTCATTCAATTCTTTCGGAGCCATACGATAAGGAGGAATGGAAACTGGTTGAGCATCAGGAGCTAGATCAATCTCGAACTCTATCTCCCGATCGGGTGGTATACCCGGTAACTCCTCCGAAAACCCATATGGGTACTCGCCTACCACTAGAACTTGACCAACATCTACAACACTAGCTTCCCTGTTCATCACTGACGCCGTAAAACCTTGACACCCGTGGTCCATCAACTTCATAGCACTCATAGCCGAGATCAAAGAAGCAGGGGTCATACAATGATCCCCTTGGAACTCGAAGGTTGAACCATCGGGGAGGACAAATTTCACCAACTTGGCATAGCAATCCACCGAGGCATGACGGGAAACCAACCAATCCATGCCCAAGATGACATCAAAGTCCACCACATCAAGGATCACCAGGTCGGCCAAAGTGTCCATCCCGCCCACAGAAACCACACACGACTTGCACACGAGATGAACCGTACGAGGTTCTCCGACCGGAGTGCTAACCTAAAAAGGATCCTCCAAAGACATCGGTTGCTCTCCAAAACGGGAAGCAAAGAACGGGGACACATAAGAATGTGTGGAGCCCGGATCAAACAACACATAAGTTTCAGAAGAACAAACTTTTGTTATACCTGCTACCACAGCATTGGATGCCTGAGCATCCTGACGGGTCAACGCAAAGACTCTAGGCTGAGCTCTTCCTCCACCACCTTGACCTCTACCTCTGTTTCCTCTAGCTGCACCTCGACCTCCTTGCCCGGAAGAACTACCCAGAGACATAGCTGAATGAGATGGTGCAGGAAAGATGGGTGCTTGATGCTCGGTAGCTCCCCCAGCAAGGCGAGGACACTCCCTGACGAAATGCCCTGCCTGCCCGCACCCAAAGCATACATTCTGATTCGGGCGGCACGTGCCATGGTGGTATCTTCTACACTGCTTGCAGTGAGGGCGCCGAGGACCTTGGGGTCTAGAACGTTGTGTGTTTGACTGGGAAGCACTGCTTGCTTGGGGTCCCATCCCAGACATGGCCCTAGGAGCGGATCCTGAGGAGTTGGAACCACTCCCCAGAGCAAACCTCTGATGCTGATAATCTTGGGACCCACCAGAACTGGATCCTCCGGAGAACTGCCCTATAGTCTTCTTTTTCTTCTCAAGTCCTCTATTCGGCTTGTCTTCCTCCCTTGAGTTTTAAATGCCCACTGCGGTATCCATCACTTGAGAGAAGGACTTCCTCCCTATCTCATTATGCAGAATGGAACGCATCGGGTCCCTGAGCCCTTTCACAAACCTTCTCACTTTCCTATCCTCAGTAGTGATCTCATGCGGCGCATATCTACATAGTCGAGTAAATTGTGTAGCATACTCGACTACAGACATGCCCGGAGTCTGCTTCAGCTTGAGAAATTGCTCCACCAAGAGCTCCCTTCGGTTCTCAGAAAAGAATCTTGCTCTGAAAGCTTCAGTGAACTCCTCCCACACTGGTGGCGGCCTCCTCATATGAGCCCTCTCCATAACCCAGGTCTCATACCAATGAACAGCAGTTCCCTGAAGGGTGTAGGTCACCAGATCCACGGCCCTCACGTCGTGGCATCGAAGGGCACGTAGAGCTCTAGTGGCCCGATCCAAGAAATCCTCCGGGTCTTCCTCCATGGACTCCCCCGAAAAAGTCGATGGGTTCAGCCTCAGATATGCCTCCAGCGTCACTTCATGGGTACCAAAAACCTGAGGTCCCGGCCTAGGTGATTCGTAGTCCATGTTCGGAGGAACCTCTTCCCTCCTCTGGTTCTGATCCTGATTCTGATTCTGATTCTGGTTCTGCATCATCTGAATCAAGATGTTGAGGGCTTGGCGAACCCCTCGCATCTCCTCACCATAGTTAGGCTCCGCATCACCTCCAACAGGCTCATCATCCCCCTGCACAGAAGGGGTGTCCCTGGGTGTACGAGGCCCTCCCCGTCTTCGGGGACCCTGCTTAGGCGGCATGGTCAACCAAAAGCAGCTACACAAACAACCAATTGTTTAGAGACATAGCGTAGGACACATCCCCGAGTCAAAAAGGGATTAGAAATCAAGGAATTAACTTGGACAACAACACCCTGAAATGTCTTCACTAGAATCACAATTTGTGAAAATGGGTCGGCAACCATTTACACTATTGTCATCCTATTGAAGAACAATTGCTCCATAAGTTACAAAACTCAACCTAGGCTCTGATACCAACTTTGTCACGACCCAACTCAGATCGTGATCGGCACATGGGACGCCGAGTCCCATGTCAGCCTTAATCTGTAATCCATACAACAATCCAGCTAAAGGGGTTCTCAAGGTATCACCCCTAAATCCATAATACATAATATATGGTCATAACATCCTACTTAATCCATAAGCTAACAGGATCCAACATAAAATCAACAAGTCTTAATTAGACTTACAACACATACATAACTTAGACAATCATGTTTGTAAACCTATGGAGCATACTACTGACATAATAAAAATAACATGACGCCTCTAAACATCGAGGCTCACCAAAGCTAAGAGCTTGGAGGGACGGAAGGACTTGCCTCCTGATCTGCACCTGAATCTGAAAATGGTTTGTATGAATGGGTGAGTCATACGCTCAGTGAATAATAGATTAAAGACAGTTTATGCAACAATATCATGACCACATATACAACCATAGCAATTCTTCACATAATCACCATGCAACACATTCCGCAATTCGTCTTATGTATTGTTATTACAAGTGTATTTATATATTATTAGAGATCCCGGGAGCCCAGCCCCCCCTCGGATCTTTAGTCCCGGGAGCTCAGCCCCTCCTCAGACTTCATTGAAATTCGACCCCGTGAGCTATGCCCCCCCCCCCTCAGGCCGAACCAACCAATCTTAATCATCCTTTAATTTATATCGTTTCGTATTCGTATATCGCATCATATTCGCATCACCGTCATAATAACATCATAAACAACCCAATATCGAGTTTGGGGTAGTGGTGAACATATGGATTTGAAAACGTAACTTAAATGTATAAAGATTTGAGTTAAGGTCTTAAAATTGGTGTTTTAGTGCAGTTGTAATCGATTACAGACATCTGTAATCGATTACCTGCTTCAAATTTCGTTCTGAAGAAAATTTTTATGAAAATCTGCTGTCTGTAATCGATTACAGAACATTGGTAATCGATTACAGTAATCGATTACCAATTCGCTGTAATCGATTACAGCCTGGGTCAGAGACGAAATTCTGCAGAAAACTTCGCGAAAATCATCCCCAAATCCACATTTTCACCACATCCCATCCAAATCAAACACAACCAACATACAATATCAATTATATATCAACCAATCTCAGTCCCTATCAACTATCATAGCAAGAAATTTACAATGTCATTCAAAATCAAACATAAACCATAAATAACCCATTACTCACAAATTACTCCAATGAGCTCCAAGACACCACCCGGAGCTAGGATGAGTTACCCGGAGCTTCCCTAGTTTGTTGAGACCCTAGAGAACACATCACAAACCTCAATCTCTCAACAAAAATCAAAACCCCCAATAGTAAACCCCAACCCCCAAATCCGAAATCAAAGAGAAAATACACCAACAGAGAAAAAGAAATACACTACACTTACCCACAATATACTAGATGATGATTGATAAATTGATCTTGGGCAACAATGGGGTTTGGGTGAGAGATTTGAGAGAGGGAGATGAAATGGGGAAGAAAGGAAGAAAGGGAAAAAGAGAGGGAGAGAGTTACGGGAATGGAAGGGAAGAAAGGAAGAAAAGAAGGAAAAAGGAGTGGGGAGGTGGGACCCACGTGGTTCTATCTCCCCGGTGCACCGTGATCTCTTACTCAAATTAACTCAGGATACCCGAGGTATTACAAGGTTCAAGCATACTAAATCTTACACCATTGTCAAAGTATCCCTCCTTATATATATATATATATATATATATATATATATATATATATATATATATGAATATTTATTGATAAACAAATAAATCTGTTATTTATGGGATAACATTCCCGGATATAACTGGTGAAAAAGAAATTCAATGAAGGGAAAGATATCAAAACAAATCACCCTATTTTAGTTATGCTTTTAAGAAGATATCATTTCTCATAATGACAATTAATGCATCAATCATTATAAAACTGACCTATAACAACCAAGCAACCAAGATTTGTGTTCCGCCACATAGGGAGAAAAATTGTTTCTAAAAACTTTTTTTTTCAAATTCAGCGGCATACAATGGCAAAAGCTTCCTTGTTGCTTCCTTGCTTGTTAGTTTTATTTCTCATAGCATCGTCTGGATCCGGTATTCTCCTTTCTCTCTCTTTCAATTCTTTGTGTTATATATTGTTCATGCTTGAAATTAAAATATTGTCTTGCATTCTGTTTTGTAGTTTTAATCTCTATACACTGGAAAACATTTTTTGTTGAGTAATAAAACTAAAAGAAAGATGTCATATTGTGGGGAGTGACATATACTATGATAATATGTCATTTCTCATTAGTATATAAATAAAATAATTCATGATAAAAATATTATAATTAAATATGTTTAAATAAGCTGAGAAATGTATACTATCTAGCAGCGAAATGATTAATTAAACCAAATATAAATGAGATTATATGTGGACTGTCATTTTTAATTTGATTTTATTATACATGTCTTGTTAATTCTCATAGGAATATAATATTTTATCTAAAATTTTACAAACACATGTATATATGTATACTGTTAAGGAATAGTATTGGATTTTCTTGTTATTTATTATGTTTTCAATCTTGTATTTTCTTGTATTTCTGTTTGGGCCTTGTTGTTATAAATAGCCCAATCCTTTCTTTTGTATTCGTATGATTAGAAGTAATAATAAGAGCTTCAGGGTGCCAATGAGGGTTGGCACACCTGGTTCAGCCTTTCGCCCACGCTAGGCGTGACTTGGGTTCGAATCTTGGGGAGCCTTCTTTGGTAGGCGATCTGTAAATTCCACTATAAATCTTCGTTGAGGTTGGTGGTATGCCCTGGCCTTGCATGGGGGTGTGCCTCCCCTAATCTAAACTTTTCTTAATAAAAATAAAATAAAAATAAGAGCTCTCTTCTCTTTCCTTTTGTTTTCCTCACATATACTATGTAGTGAATATAATAAGAATTTTGAAAAATATATAGATACAACTTTAATTTTCTAATTTTTCAATGATAAAATATTTAAATATATGTAGTAAAAAGAGACTTAGATTTATAAATTAAAATAACTAAAATTTTATTTATTTTACTTCAAACTTGCATATATCTTAGGGTACTTATTAATTTTGTTTAAAAATTTCTTTCATTGATTGATTCAAAAAATTGATCTAAGAGTCGAAAGAGAAAATATTATTTAATTTATTGATATAATTCTATATTTCGTTTCATTAGAAAAATATTCATTTAATATATATAAAGAGTATTAAAGCAAAACAACCATTTGTTATTCGAATATACGTTTAAAATTACATTTAGTGTATATAGAGTTAATTTATTTTTTAAAAATTTAATTGATATTAATTTTTATTACTTATTTAAGTAACTATATTTTTTTATTATTTTATCATTCATTCTTTTATATAAGTATGTATATATATATATATATTAATAATTTGTATTTAATTTATTATTTAAAAATATTTTATTATAATATTTTTTATCATAAAATATTTTATTTATACTAATAAGAAATAACATATTATCATAGTATAAAAACAAATAGTTGTGATTATAGACAAAATGTTAAAATTGTTATATTAGTGAAGGATATTTTTCTAACAATACTTAAAATTGTTAAAGGGTTTAATTTTCATCCACCGACAGCGTACCTTTTTTTTTTACACAGTCATCCAATCATGTACTGTAATACCTTGAGTAGTCTGAGTTCGTCTGAGTAAGAGATCACGGTACACCCGGGGAGATAGAACCACGTGGGTCCCACCTCCCCACCCCTTTTTCTTCTTTTCTTCCTTCATTTCCCCCTCATTCACGTCTCTCTCTCTCCCTCCCATTTCTTCTTCTTCTTCTTCTTCCTCATCCCTTTTCCTCCTTCTCTAAATCCAAAACCCAAACCCTATTAATCATCAAGGATCAAGCTAGCATTGCTCATCTAGTATATTGTGGGTAAGTGTAGAGTATTTCTTCCTCTCAATTGGTGTCTATTTATCTCTATTTTCGGATTTGGGGGTTTAGGGTTTATATTGGGGTTTTTGGTTTTGGTATGGATCTGAGGATTTTGATGTGTTCTCTAGGGTCTCATTCAACTTGAGAAGCTCTGGACAACTTATCTTAGCTATGGATTGAGTCTTGGAGCTCATTGGAGTAATTTGTGAGTAATGGGTTATTTGTGGTTTATGTATGATTTTAATTGATTCTGTGAACTTCTGGTTATGATAGTTGATAGGGACTGAGATTGGTTGATATATAAATGATATTGCATGTTGGTTGTGTTTGATTTGGATGGGTTGTGGTGAAAATGTGGATTTGGAGATGATTTTCGCGAAGTTTTCTACAGAATTTCGTCTCTGACCCAGGCTGTAATCGATTACAGCGAATTGGTAATCGATTACTGTAATCGATTACCAATATACTTTAATCGATTACTGTAATCGATTACTGTAATCGATTACCACGGGTTGGTAATCGATTACAGACAGCCAATTTTCGCAAAAATTTCAAAATTTGATATTGGTAATCGATTACAGAGGTCTGTAATCGATTACTACAGTACTGAAACTCTATTTTCAAGACTTTAACTTAATATTTTCATATTTTAAAGTTAATTACTCAAATCCATTCGTTCACCACTACCCCAAACTTATTATTAGGATGTTATGATGTCATGATATTTATGATATGATGTTAATGATGTGATGATGAAATGATGATGCATGATGCGATATAAACGTGGTGAAGGTGATGATGAATTACTTATGTTGTGATTGTGAATGATATGTGCCACTAACAGCGCTAAATAAGATAAAATTTGAATGAATTAAGAGATGGTAAAACGACCTGAGGAGGGGCATAGCTCGCGGGGTCGTAAATGGGAAACCTGAGGAGGGGCATAGCTCGCGGGGTTTCCCAGTATGGTGTCTGATGAGGGGCATAGCTCGCGGGACACCCATGTTACCTATGAACATGAGTCGGGGCTGGGCTCCAGGTGCTCATAGGTTAAAAGCTACCAAGATAAAGAGACTGTATAAGAACGTTCGAGTTATATATATCTGATGTGTTGGTTTATGTTGAAATTGCGTTGTATTGTGATATGCTTCATATATACACTGCTTATAACCTGTTTATTCACTGAGCGTATGACTCACCCATTCATACAAAACATTTTCATATTCAGGTGCAGATCCGGAGGCTAATCCTTCCGTTCCTCCAAGCTCTTAGATTCGGTGAGCCTCAATGTTAGAGGCGCTAAGTTATTGTCTTTTGTTTCTGTAGTATGCTCCATAGGTTTACAAACAGGATTGTCTAAGTTATGCATGTGTTGAAAGTCTAATTAAGACTTGTTGTATTTCTGTTGGATTATGTTGGCTTATGGATTGAGCAGGATGTTATGACCATATTATATGTATTATGGAATCAGGAATGATATCATGAGAACCCTGTTAGGTGTATGGATTTTATGTATTTGTGCATGTTAAGGTAGTTGTGGTTGTTGTTGTTTAGATGGATTGTTGCGTGGAGTACATGTTAAGGCTGACATGGGACTCGGTGTCCCATGTGCCGGTCACGATCCGAGTTGGGTCGTGACATGTACTGTCACGTCAGCTATGATTCTATTTTCTCTCTCCCACTACTTGAAATGTCATACAAACGGAGTATTTTGATTGGACGTCAGTACATCAAAATTAAACTCAATGTTAAAATGCCATATTATGTTTTGTGTAACTCTCTCGCTCAATAAAACTACATTTACAAAACAAATTAGTTCCCAGAATTGGAATTGTAGTCCTCCAGAAATATAATCGCAAAACAAATTAGTTTCCAAAATTGGAAAGTTCAATATTGATCCGTACAAACAAAAAAATTATCGTACGAACATGTACAGAATGATAAATTTCTCCCATATTTTGAAATCTGAAGGACCAATATTGGACTTTCAAATTCTGAGGGACTAATTTGTCTTGCAATGTATTTCTGAAGGACCATCTTAGTATTTACTGTCTCTGCGTATATGGATACGGTGGTTATATGGTTTGATACATCTTGGTTTTACTTACTACAACTTATGTCTCTACGTATATGGATACGGTGGTTATATGGTTTGATATATCTAGTTTTACATACTACAACTTACAATGATTCAATATTTTTTAGTTAGTAGTTAACAACGTAAACTTATCACGCCATAAAACTAGACTATAGTATTTAGGTGAATCTAAGGTATCTAATATTGGAATTGAAAGCATTGAAAATTAGGCTTTAGTGGCAAGAAAAACTTTATTGAATGAATATTTTCTCTCCTAAAACACCATTTTTTTTCTTATTGTTTTCTTTACGCCTTTTTGAAGTTTTAACAAGGGTGAACAAATTTGGCAGGTCTTGCAGAGAAAAATGGTGAATGCAAAAGCGATGAAGAGTGTGAATATATACATTGCTCCCCCTATCGCTGTACAAAAAGCTGCCTTGATGGACAGTGTATTTGTGATTGTGGTCCACCGAGTACTGAAAATGTTTGATATGCAAACCATTTTGAAATAAAGTTTTTTGAAGCTTATGGTTCAAAAGTACGATGACAAAATATAAATTTTAGTAACTAATTTCATGAAGGCCTATTAGTTACCAATTGTACTGGATATCAAGATTGATATCAAAATTCTATGGCTTTTGGAAGTTTTATTTGATATAAATTATAATATTGATATAATCAGCGCAAGAAAATATTGATATAATTTTAGATATGTTTAATTATATTGTAAGTTTCTATAGTTCGACCAAATTTTAAATTTAGTCCCTATAATTTAAAAGTTTATAATTGAGTCCTTGCCGTTTAAATTTTTATCTAATTGAGTTCTTGACATTAATATTTATTAAAAAAATTTATTAACCATATTTTAGAAATGCGGTTAAAGACAAAAAAAAAGTGAAAAAAAATATTAAATTCTAATTAAATGTTATTTACTATTTTATATTTTACTTTTTGTACTTTTATTTTGTTCCATAATATATACTTATTTAAATTTATTTTTTAATTAAATAAATTTTTGTTATATTTTTTATTTTTATTTAATTTTTATTTATATATTATAATAAGTAAATTAAAAGGATATTAAATTATTTGTAAAAAATTGCTTTTATTTATTTTTAATTCCATCAATTTCAAATAAAATAAATTAGTAAAGTATATGTAATACCTCGGGTATTCTGAGTTAGTTTGAGTAGGAGATCACGGTACATCCCAGGAAGACAGGACACCTAGCGGGCCCCACCTCCCCTTTCTTTTTCCTTTTCCCTTCCCTTTTCTCTTCTCCCTCCCGTGCTTTTCTCTTCTCCATCACCCCTCCATTTCCTTTTTCTCCTTCTTCTCTCTGTCTCTCTCTCTCTCTCTCTCTAAGAAATCTTCACCAATCTTGGAGATCTTTGTGTCAAATCTCACCTCTTGGTTTGTGGGTAAGTGTAGAGTATTTCTTTCTCTCCATTGGTGTCTATTTCTTTCTATTTGCGATTTTGGGGTTTTAGGGTTTAAATTGGGGGTTTTTTAAGAATCTGAGGATTTTGATGTGTTCTCTAGGGTCTCATTCAACTAGGGAAGCTCTGGACAACTCATCTTAGCTTAGGGATTGAGTCTTGGAGCTCATTGGAGTAATTTGTGAGTAATGGGTTAATTGTGGTTTATGTATGATTTTGATTGATTATGTGAATTTCTGGTTATGATAGTTGATAGGGACTGAGATTGGTTGATATATAATTGATATTTCATGTTGGTTGTGTTTGATTTGGATGGGTTGTGGTGAAAATGTGGATTTGGGGATGATTTTCGCGAAGTTTTCTGCAGAATTTCGTCTCTGACCCAGGCTGTAATCGATTACAGCGAATTGGTAAAAGATTACTGCGGGTTTGTAATCGATTACAGACTGCCAATTTTTGCAAAAATTTTATTCAGAACGAAATTTGAAGCAGGTAATCGATTACGGAGGTCTGTAATCGATTACAGTTGTACTAAAACACCATTTTCAAGACTTTAACTCAAAATTTTCATATTTTAAAGTTAGTTACTCAAATCCATTCGTTCACCACTACCCCAAACTTATTAATTGGATGTTTATGATGTCGTTGTAATTATGATATGATGCTGATGATGTGATGATGAAACGGTGATGCATGAGTGCTATGTAAAGGTTGTGAAGATGATGATGAATTACTTATGTTGTGATTATGAATGATATGTGCCACTAACAGCGCTAAATAAGATAAAAAAAATTGAAGGAATTAAGAGATGGTAAAACGACCTGAGGAGGGGCATAGCTCGCGGGGTCGTAAATGGGAAACCTGATGAGGGGCATAGCTCACGGGGTTTCTCAGTATGGTGTCTGATGAGGGGCATAGCTCGCGGGACATCCATACTTCCTATGAACATGAGTCGGGGCCGAGCTCCAGGTGTTCATAGGTTAAAAGCTACCAAGATAAAGAGACTGTATAAGAACGACGGAATTGATACATATATGTTATTGGTTTATGTTGTAATTGCGTTGTACTGTCATATGTTTCATATATACACTGCTTATAACCTGTTTATTCACTGAGCGTATGCCTCACCCATTCATACAAAACATTTTCGGATTCAGGTGCAGATCCGGAGGCGAATCCTTTCGTTCCTGCAAGCTCTTAGATTCGGTGAGCCTCAACGTTAGAGGCGCTAAGTTATTGTCTTTTGTCTTTGTAGTATGCTCCATAAGTTTACAAACAGGATTGTCTATGTTATGTGTAATTGAGATAGTCTAATTAAGACTTGTGGTATTATGTTGATTCTGAGTTACGAAGGATGTTATGTTTGGATTGTATGGGTTAGGGGTATAGGGATGATACTCGAGAACCCTATTTTTATATATGGATTTTATATGATGTGTGATGTTGCAGTAGTTGTGGTTATTGCTGTTTAGCTGGTTTGTTGTGTGGATTACAGGTTAAGGATGACATGGGACTCGGTGTCCCATGTGCCGGTCACGGATCCGAGTTGGGTCGTGACATCTCCTACCATACAGAGCCTCACCACTCTCAAACTGTTATTATAAGAGAATTCGATCAATGGAAGGTATGGATCCCAACCATCGCCGAAATCCATCACACAAGCTCGGAGCATGTCCTCCAAAATCTGAATAGTCCTCTCCGACTGCCCATCGGTCTGAGGGTGAAATGCCGTACTGAAATTAAGACGAGTCCCTAAAGCTTCCTGAAAGGATCGCCAGAAACGGGAGGTGAACTGAGTACCTCGGTCCGAGATGATGGAGACAGGAACACCATGGAGTCGCACAATCACCTCTAGGAACAACTGAGCATAGCGAGGCGCTCCGTAAGCCGTCTTAACCGGAATGAAATGGGCCGACTTGGTCAGTCGATCCACAACCACCCAAATGGAGTCAAAGCCTCGGAAACTGCGGGGTAATCCCGTCACAAAATCCATGGTGATCATCTCTCACTTCCACGTGGGTATCTCCAACGGTTGCAACTACCCTGCGGGTCTTTGATGCTCTGCTTTCACTTGCTGACACACCAAGCACCGAGAAACAAAGTCTGCCACATCCCGCTTCATACCTTCCCACCAAAACAACTGTTTCAAATCCTTATACATCTTCGTACTGCCTGGATGGATGGAATACTTGGAGTTGTGAGCTTCCTCTAGAATGAGCCTCCTCAGATTACCCACATCGGGGACGCACAACCGCTGTCTACACCGTAAAACACCCTCTGAGTCTAGAGATAGCTCCACGTTCTTCCCTTCACTGACCTCTGACACAAGCTTAGCAAGCCTTGGATCATCATGCTGAACGGATTTAATCTGGTCCACCAAAGAGGATTGAGCCCGCACATGAGCTAAGAGTACTCCAGATCTCCCTAACTCGAAGTGCATGCCCTCCGACTCCAACCTATGGATCTCCTCAACCAACGGTCTTTTCACCACAGCAATGTAGGCCAAACTACCCATAGACTTCCTGCTTAGAGCATCAGCGACTACATTGGCTTTCCCAGGGTGATACAAAATGGTACAATCATAGTCCTTCAGTAACTCCATCCACCGCCTCTGTCTCAGATTGAGGTCTTTCTGCTGAAATATGTACTTCAAGCTCTTGTGGTCGGTGTAGATCTCACACGTCTCTCCGTAGAGGTAGTGTCTCCAGATCTTGAGAGCAAACACCACTGCCGCCATCTCCAAATCATGAGTGGGGTAGTTCTGCTCGTGATTCTTCAACTTCCTTGAGGCATAAGCTATCACTCTCCCATTCTGCATCAAAACACAGCCAAGCCCAATCCGGGAAGCGTCACAATACACGGAGTAGCCTCCTAAACCGGTAGGCAAGGCCAAAACGGGAGCGGTAGTCAGACGCTCTTTCAGCTTTTGAAAACATGACTCACAAGCTTCCGACCACACAAAAGGTGCGTGCTTCTGAGTTAACTGGGTGAGAGGTGCTGCTACCCGAGAGAAATCCTTGACAAACCTCCGGTAGTAGCCCGGAACACCCAAGAAACTACGGATCTCCGTCACTGTTGTAGGTCTAGGCCACTTCTGAACTACTTCTACCTTCTTTGGATCCACCATGATACCGTCTTTAGACACTATATGCCCCAGAAAGGTTACTTGATCCATCCAAAACTTGCACTTAGAGAACTTGGCATAAAGATTGTGGTCCCTCAGAGTCTGCAGCACAACTCTGAGATGATGTTCATGCTCCTCAGCACACTTAGAGTATACCAGGATGTCATCGATGAAGACTATGACGAAGCGATCCAAGAATGGTTTGAACACTCGGTTCATGAGATCCATAAAAGCTGCAGGGGCGTTTGTCAACCCAAAAGACATCACAAGAAATTCGAAATGCCCATATCGAGTACGGAAAGCCGTCTTCGGAATATCTCCTTCCTTAATCCTCAACTGATGGTAACCCGACCTCAGATCAATCTTAGAAAAACAGCAAGCACCCTGAAGCTGATCAAACAGATCATCAATCCTCGGAAGAGGGTACTTGTTTCGGACCGTCAACTTGTTGAGCTGCCTGTAGTCCACACAAAGCCTAATGGATCCATCCTTCTTTTTGACAAAAAGAACCGGAGCACCCCAAGGTGATGAGCTCGGTCGGATGAACCCTTTGTCCAAAAGATCCTTCAGCTGATCCTTCAACTCGTTTAACTCTTTCGGAGCCATACGGTACGGAGGAATGGAAACTGGTTGAGCATCGGGAGCTAGGTCAATCCCGAACTCTATCTCCCGATCAGGTGGCATACCCGACAACTCCTCCGGAAACACAATTGGGTACTCACATACCACTGAAACTTGACCAACACCTACAACACTAGCCTCCATGTTCATTACTGACGCCAGAAAACCTTGACACCCGTGGTCCATCAACTTCATGGCACTCATAGCCGAGATCAAAGAAGCAGGGGTCATACAATGATCCCATTGGAACTCGAAGGTTGAACCATCGGGGAGGACAAACTTCCCCAACTTGGCATAGCAATCCACCGAGGCATGACAAGAAGCCAACCAATCCATGCCCAGGATGACATCAAAGTCCACCATTTAAAGGATCACTAGGTCGGCCAAAGTGTCCATCTCGCCCACAGAAACCACACACGACTTGCACACAAGATGAACCATACGAGGTTCTCCGACCGGAGTAATAACCCAAGAAGGATCCTCCAAAGACACAGGTTGCTCGCCAAGACGGGAAGCAAAGAACGGGGACACATAAGAATTTGTGGAGCCCGGATCAAACAGCACATAAGCTTCAGAAGAACAAACTTTTGTTATACCTGCCACTACAGCATTGGATGCCTGAGCATCCTGACGGGTCAACGCAAAGACTCTAGGCTGAGCTCTTCCTCCACCTCCCTGACCACGACCTCTGTTTCTGGCCTCTAGCCGGTCCTCTACCCTCATGCCCAGAAGATCCACCCGGAGACATAGCTGAGAAAGATGGAGTGGGCAAAACCGGTGCCTGAGGCCTAGAAGTTCCACCAGAAAAGTGGGGACAATCCTTGATAAAGTGGCATGTCCGACCATAACCATAACAGGTGTGAGGAACAACACGGCAGGGTCCTTGATGATACCTTCCACAACTCTTGCAATGAGGGGCACGAGAATCTGGCCAATGCGCACTAGACTGAGAACCACTGCTAGACTGGGACCTCGCCGGCACATCTCTAGGAGCGGATCCTGATGAGTTGGAACCACCCCCAGGTATGAACCTCTGATACTGGTAGCCATGAGATCCACCAGAACTGGATCCTCCAGAGAATTGCCCTGTAGTCTTCTTCTTCTTGTCAAATCCTCTACTAGGCTTATCTTCCTCTAGGGAACCTTCAATCCCCACTGCAGTATCCATGACTTGAGAAAAAGTCTTCCGCCCAATCTCATTTTGCAAGATGGATCGCATCGGATCCCTGAGCCCCTTCACAAATCTTCTCACCTTCCGGTCCTTCGGAGTGATCTCATGAGGTGCATATCGGCATAATCGAGTAAACTGCGTAGCGTACTCGACTACGGACATGCCCTGTGTCTGCTTCAGCTTAAGGAACTGGTCAGCCAACAGCTCCCTTCGGTTCTCTGAAAAGAATCTTGCCCTGAAGGCGTCTGTGAACTCTTCCCATACCGGTGGTGGTCTTCTCATGTTTGCCCTTTCAATCCTTAAGGTCTCATACCAGTCGGCAACAGTGCCCTGCAGAGTGTAGGTAACAAGGTCTACGGCCCTCACATCATGACATTGGAGAGCACGCAGAGCCCTCGTAGCCCTATCAAGAAACTCCTCAGGGTCTTCATCCATGGAATCTCCAGAAAAGGTTGGCGGATTAAGCCTCAGATATGCCTCTAGCTGTTGGTATATGCCCTAGAGGGCCAATCATAGTTGCATTTTTATGATGATATTGTGACATTTTATTTTATATTTATATATATATATATATATGAGGCATTGTTTTCATTAATTGTTTATTTATTTATTTTAATAAACATTATGATGTCCTTAGAATGGAATAAAGATTAGGTACATAACCTAATAGTGAGACTCTATTCTTAAATGTCCCTAATCAAGTATTACTGTAAACAACAGGACAACAGTAATACGCTGAGACTAGTATGTGTATGGACTGATAACCTTTTCTCACAGGTTATGGATATGTGATATCAAGTCTGCACATAGGTATATATGGTGATATATATTGGACTGACCCGCCATGAGAACACCACATGGATAGTAATGTGAATGTCATAAGTGATTCTCATAGTGATGATGGTACATGTAGTCCTTTGACTTGAAGTTACTGCGATCCGCTGCATGAGGAGTTATGTGCTTTGATACCGTCAAACGTTATCCATAACAGGGTAATTATAAAGTCGGTCATTAGGCATATCACGAGTCATGTGGGCGGTGCGAGTAACGTAGATAGAATTTGTCCCTCTCACATTACCAGAGATATATCTGTGGGCCCCTTGATGAGTAGGACTGGGTAAAATGTATGGCCATACTGAAATGAATTAATGTGTGACATTAATGTCATTTATTTTATCAGTCTACTCGGAGATCAAGAAACTAATGATTTAACTATACAAGATGACTAATTCCATGCTTGTGTTAAATTTGGATATTTGGACAAAGGGACTGAAATGTACGGTAACGTCAATCACAGAAAGGTTATGTCAAACCGTTGACTTTCTTATAACTTGGGTAGCAGTGATGTGTTGCTAGATACCGCTCACTGTTTATATTATTTAAATGGGATTTAATAATATTGCCAACGTTGTAAGAACCTATAGGGTCGCACACTAAAGCAGTTTTATATTGATGCTAAATTAGAATAAATTAGTGTGACTAATTTAATTGGGCTTCATGAGATGGGCCTAATAAAGAATAAGATTAAATTAGTGTGACTAATTTAATTGGGCCTCCATGAGATGGAACTAATAAGGATTAGGGTAAAAATTAGTGTGACTAATTTAAATGGGCTTCCATAAGATGTGCCCAACAAGGCTTAGGTTTAGGTCAAGTGTTGGCTATAAATAACACACCTAAGGAGCCTTTTGAGTTGTTAATTTTATACACTTTAGCCTTCCTCTCTAGAAATCCTTATTTCTCTGTTTCTCGCTACTAGCATAGTGAGTTTCAGAAAAGCATCAAGGTGAGTGTTTGACACTCACAACTGCTGTGTGGATATCTCTAGGCCGTTGCTACACTTGCAACGGAAGAGTTTGACATAGCTCTTTGTGAAGATTCAAGAATTCAAGAATTGAAGAGTTCAAGATTTGAAGCGTTCAAGAGTTCAAGATTTGAAGAGTTCAAGAGTTCAAGATTTGAAGAGTTCAAGATTTGAAGACTTCAAGAATCGAAGAGTTCAAGAATTCAAGATTTCAAGAGTTGAAGAATTCAAGAACAAGAACTTTTGAAGAACTCAAGAACAAGTGTTGTTCGCATATTGTATTGCGATAACGCTTCAACAGGTAATTCATAGATGAATCATGTTCATTCACATGGGTCCTTGGGTGGGAATTGCATAAAAAATTTTGTTTTCCACTGCGTCTTTATGCGTGATTTTCCAACAGTGGTATCAGAGCGTCTTGTGAAAACATGGTTCTCTTGAAAGAACTATCTGTTGTTTATATGATAAACACGGTTTTTGTTTTTATGAACGAAGCGTTTTTGATCACATGGTGATGTGATTTGCGCAATATATATGTTATGAGATAACATTGTTTTGTATTCTTGCCGATAAGGATTTGCGAAAAAGATTCAAGAGTTGAATCCTTGTTTTTTGAAATCCTTGTTTTCGAAATTCTTGTTTTCGAAACTAATCCTTATTTTCAAAGTTCATCCTTGTTTTCGAAAAGTTTGGCGTTTGATCCTTGTTTTCGAAAATTGCTTGTTGTTTCCTTGTTTATTTTCGAAAATTACATGATGGATGGCTAGGATTTATTTGATTTGATCTTGATTCCATTTTGAGTGAAAAATAGATGTGATATGTTGATATCATATCTTTTTCAAATTTGGAAATCTTTTAATTAATGAGATTAATTAATAGGGATATTTGATATCATATCTTTTTCAAATTTGGAAATCTTTTAATTAATGAGATTAATTAAAAGGGATATGTGTAACATATCTTTTTCAAATTTGGAAATCTTTTAATTAATGAGATTAATTAAAATAGATATTTGATATCATATCTTTTTCAAATTTGGAAATATTTTAATTAATGAGATTAATTAAAAGGGATATATGTAACATATCTTTTTCAAATTTGGAAATCTTTTAATTAATGAGATTAATTAATAGGGATATTTGATATCATATCTTTTTCAAATTTGGAAATCTTTTAATTAATGAGATTGATTAAAAGAGATATGTGTATCATATCTTTTTCAAATTTGGAAATCTTTTAATTAATGAGATTAATTAAAGGGGATATATGTATCAATCTTTTTTAAATTTGGAAATCTTTAATTAATATGATTAATTAAATTTTGCATATATATAAATATACTATATCTATATTTCAAATTTTGAAATCTTTTTAATTAATGGTTAATTAAATCGCATACATATATATGAGATATATATGTATTTCAAATTTGAAAAAAATCGTTTTAATTAATGAGATTGTTTAAATCGAATAGTATACATATGGTTTGTCTGTCACGGATTCAAGATTCATTTCAATAAATCGTTTTATATTCCGAAAACGTTTTGTGCTTAGAGAAATAAAATCGTTTTAAATATAAAGCATTCGTTTTTAATTGGATAAAATGATTTAAAGTATTTCTTTTAACATGTCATGGGATGCATGTTTATATGTCCTCATATGCTTTATTCATTTTATTCTGTCATGTTGCATTTACATGTTATACATATATGTATGAGATACATATATGGATGTTATGTATTAAATGGTTTAACACTACATGGTGAGATCAATTTATGAAAAACCCCTCATTGTAAAATATTAAGTCATGATAGTCTTCCGATGCATAGCACTCGTCAAGACTGTTATCGATGTAGTGTGGGTCTGCCAAAGCAGGGCACTCTTATCTATGGCAGTAAGGCGCGATAGGACAAGCAAGTAATGTCCGACTGCTAGCCATTGGGTTTGACTTAACTAAGTGAGATTCAATAGGATTGAGAGGCTTAGAGGCAACGACAATTGGGCTTTAATTTATAAGATGAATTAGAATAAGGTGTTATTCACCCAACTATCCAAGAGTTGTATAAGATACAATTGGAAAGAGTTTCCTACCTAAATAGTCGAAACTTTAAGCGATCAACCAAAGTTGACTTAAAGTTAGATGAAATATGGATCTTGGCCCACTATAAAATATTCCAAAGGAAAATTTTACGAATCAATGTAGAGGGTCATTGGTTTGAGTAAAATAGTGGGAGCAATATTTAATTAAAGTCCTAATTAAATATTATATGCCATGATACTCACTCTGCATATTTTCTTTCTGTAGTTACTATGGCATCACACTCTTCTACTAATCTGTCATTGCGATCTATCCTTGAGAATGATAAGTTGTCTGGAATAAACTTTCTGGACTGGTATAGAAACTTGAGGATTGTCCTCAAGCATAAAAGAAATTCTATGTCCTCGAGGAACCTGTTCCTGAGGCACCAGCTGCAATTGCTTCTAGGGCTGATAAGGATGCTTATAAGAAGCATCAGGATGACGCCTTGGATGTCAGCTGTCTCATGCTTGCTACCATGACCCCTGAGTTGCAGAAACATCATGAGAGCATGGAGGCGTACGATATGATCGTACACCTCAAGCAACTCTATCAAGGGCAATCAAGGCATGAGCGGTTTGAAGCATCTAAAGCTCTTTTCAGCTGCAAGATGTCAGAAGGAAGCTCCATAAGTGCTCATTGCTCCAAATGATTGGATACATTGAGAACCTTGAGAGGTTGGGCTTTCCTTTGGGCCAAGAGTTGGCCACTGACCTGATCTTGCAGTCATTGCCTGAGTCATATGGACAGTTCGTTATGAACTACAACATGAATGACATTAATAAGACCTTGCCTGAACTGCTGAGCATGTTGAGAACAGCTGAGCAAAATATTAATAAAGGCAAAGGCAAGGCAATCTTGATGATTCAAGATGGAAAGGGCAAAAAGAAGCGACGCGGCAAGACCAAGGGCAAGGGAAAGGGCAAGGGCAATGAGATTGCAAAGCCGAAAGCCTTGAAGCCTAAGGGTGCTGTGTCTAAAGAGGGCACCTGCTTCCATTGCGGTGGGACCGGACATTGGAAGAGGAACTGTGCAAAATACCTGGAAGAATGCAAGAAGAACAAAGGAAGTGAGACTTCCGCTTCAGGTATTTTTGTTATAAAGTCAATTTATCTACTTCTGCATCATGGGTATTAGATACTGGATGTGGTTCTCACATTTGCACAAATGAACAGGTGCTAAGTGAGAGTAGATCGTTGACAAAGGGCGAAGTCGACCTACGAGTGGGAAATGGAGCAAGAGTTGCTGCATTAGCTGTAGGAAATTATAATTTGACTTTGCCCACTGGGCTTGTAATTCAGTTGAAGAATTGTTACTTTGTTCCTGCCATTAGCAGAAACATCATTTCTATTTCCAGTTTGGATAAACATGGTTTTAGTTTTATAATTAAGAACAAATGTTGTTCAATTTATTATGATGATGTCTTTTATGGTAGTGCACCTATGATTAACGGACTTTACGTTCTTGATCTTGAAACGCCCATCTATAACATTAATACTAAGAGGTTGAAATCAAACGAATTGAATCCTTCTTATCTTTGGCATTGTCGTTTAGGCCATATAAATGAGAAGCGCATTTCCAAACTCCATAAAGATGGATTATTGGACTCATTTGATTATGAATCATATGAGACATGTGAATCTTGTTTATTGGGAAAAATGACTAAGGCGCCATTCACTCAAAAGGGTGAAAGGGCCACTGAGCTTTTGGGCCTTATACATACAGATGTGTGCGGACCCATTAGTACCTCGGCCAGAGGTGGTTTTCAATACTTCATCACATTCACTGATGACTTCAGTAGATATGGATATGTGTATCTCATGAGACACAAATCAGAATCCTTTGAAAAGTTCAAGGAGTTCAAGAATGAAGTAGAAAACCAACTTGGCAAGAGTATTAAAATCCTTCGATCGGATCGAGGAGGTGAATACTTGAGTCAAGAGTTTGATGACTATCTGTGAGAGTGTGGGATATTATCTCAACTCACTCCTCCTGGAACGCCACAGTGGAATGGTGTTTCTGAGAGAAGAAATCGAACATTGTTGGACATGGTTCGATCAATGATGAGTCATGCAAACCTTCCAAATTCTTTCTGGGGATATGCTGTGTTGACAGCAGCACTTACACTTAACCGTGTTCCAACCAAGACGGTAGAAAAGACACCATATGAGATGTGGATTGGTAGACGACCCAATATGTCTTTTATGAAGATTTGGGGTTGTGAAGCTTATGTGAAATGTCAGGTCTCTAATAAACTTGAACCTAAATCTGAAAAGTGCTTTTTTGTGGGGTATCCTAAAGAAACCAAGGGATAGTATTTCTACAACCAATCTGACAACAAAGTGTTTGTTGCGCGAACTGGTGTATTCCTTGAGAAGGAATTCATTGGAGCCAGTGGGAGCAAAGTAGAAATTGAAGAAGTACTTCAACCACAAGAAGAAACTTTACCGGAGGTGGAACAAGAGCAGAGTACACAAGTTGTTGTAGTACAAGAGCCTGCTCAAGTAACACAAGAACCACGTAGGTCAGACAGAACACGTCGCCCACCTAAGAGATATGAATTTCTCAAGACTCAACAGGGTGATGTACTGCTCATGGATCAAGATGAGCCTGTTACCTATCAGGAGGCCATTACTGGACATGATTCTGAAAAGTGGCTAGAAGCCATGAAATCTGAGATGGATTCCATGTACACTAACCAGGTGTGGACCTTGGTTGATCAACCTGAAGGGGTAAAACCCATAGGTTGCAAGTGGGTTTTCAAGAAGAAAACTGACATGGATAGTAATGTGATTACCTTTAAGGCAAGATTGGTTGCAAAGGGTTTCAAGCAAACTCATGGTGTAGACTATGATGAAACTTTTTCACCTGTCGCTATACTTAAATCCATTCGGATTTTACTTGCTATCGCTGCATACTACGATTATGAGATATGGCAGATGGATGTCAAGATTGCTTTCCTTAATGGAAATCTCCTTGAGGATGTGTACATGACACAACCCGAAGGTTTTGACATCGGAGATGATGCTGCAAAAGTATGCAAGTTACAGCGATCAATCTATGGATTGAAGCAAGCTTCTAGGAGTTGGAATCTTCGTTTTGACGAGACTGTGAGACAGTTTGGATTCGTTAAGAACGAAGATGAACCTTGTGTTTACAAGAAGGTTAGTGGGAACACAGTTGCATTTCTGGTCTTGTATGTGGATGACATACTTCTCATTGGAAATGACGTCCCGACTTTATAGTCTATTAAGACTTGGCTTGGGAACTGTTTTTCAATGAAGGACTTAGGCGAAGCTACTTACATATTGGGTGTAAGGATCTATAGAGATAGATCAAACAGATTGCTTGGCCTAAGCCAAAGTACATACATAGACAAAGTGTTGAGACGCTTTAAGATGTATGATTCAAAGAAAGGGTTCTTGCCTATGTCACACGGTGTGACACTCTCAAAGGCCCAATGTCCCCTTTCTCAAGCCGATAGGGATCGGATGAGTAAGATTCCATATGCATCAGCAATTGGATCTATCATGTATGCTATGTTATGTACACGACCAGATGTCTCGTATGCTTTGAGCATGACGAGCAGATACCAGTCAGATCCCGGTGATGGTCACTGGACAACCGTCAAGAATATCCTTAAGTACTTGAGAAGAACTAAGGACTCATTCTTGGTATATGGCGGTGAGGAAGAGCTTGTTGTAAAGGATTACACTGACGCTAGTTTCCAAACCGATAAAGATGATTCCAAAACGCAATCAGGTTATGTGTTTTGTCTTAATGGCGGGGCTGTGAACTGGAAGAGTTCAAAGCAGGAGACAGTCGCCGATTCTACTACAGAGGCCGAGTATATTGCTGCCAGTAATGCAGCAAAAGAGGTCGTTTGGATCAGAAAGTTCATTACTGAACTTGGTGTGGTTCCGTGCATTGAGGACCCCGTGGCTCTCTATTGTGACAACAATGGAGCCATTGCACAGGCTAAGGAACCTAGATCTCACCAGCGATCCAAACATATACTCAGGCGCTATCATCTTATTCGAGAGATTATCGATAGAGGAGATGTAAAGATATGCAGAGTGCCAACTGATGATAACATCGCTGACCCACTGACCAAGCAACTTCCTCAGCGGAAGCATGATGGGCATACTAGATCATTAGGCATTAGAGACATGTCGGATTGGCTCTAGTGCAAGTGGGAGTCTGTTGGTATATGCCCTAGAGGGCCAATCATAGTTGCATTTTTATGATGATATTGTGACATTTTATTTTATATTTATATATATATATATATATGAGGCATTGTTTTCATTAATTGTTTATTTATTTATTTTAATAAACATTATGATGTCCTTAGAATGGAATAAAGATTAGGTACATAACCTAATAGTGAGACTCCATTCTTAAATGTCCCTAATCAAGTATTACTGTAAACAACAGGACAACAGTAATACGCTGAGACTAGTATGTGTATGGACTGATAACCTTTTCTCACAGGTTATGGATATGTGACATCAAGTCTGCACATAGGTATATATGGTGATATATATTGGACTGACCCGCCATGAGAACACCACATGGATAGTAATGTGAATGTCATAAGTGATTCTCATAGTGATGATGGTACATGTAGTCCTTTGACTTGAAGTTACTGCGATCCGCTGCATGAGGAGTTATGTGCTTTGATACCGTCAAACGTTATCCATAACAGGGTAATTATAAAGTCGGTCATTAGGCATATCACGAGTCATGTGGGCGGTGCGAGTAACGTAGATAGAATTTGTCCCTCTCACATTACCAGAGATATATCTGTGGGCCCCTTGATGAGTAGGACTGGGTAAAATGTATGGCCATACTGAAATGAATTAATGTGTGACATTAATGTCATTTATTTTATCAGTCTACTCGGAGATCAAGAAACTAATGATTTAACTATACAAGATGACTAATTCCATGCTTGTGTTAAATTTGGATATTTGGACAAAGGGACTGAAATGTACGGTAACGTCAATCACAGAAAGGTTATGTCAAACCGTTGACTTTCTTATAACTTGGGTAGCAGTGATGTGTTGCTAGATACCGCTCACTGTTTATATTATTTAAATGGGATTTAATAATATTGCCAACGTTGTAAGAACCTATAGGGTCGCACACTAAAGCAGTTTTATATTGATGCTAAATTAGAATAAATTAGTGTGACTAATTTAATTGGGCTTCATGAGATGGGCCTAATAAAGAATAAGATTAAATTAGTGTGACTAATTTAATTGGGCCTCCATGAGATGGAACTAATAAGGATTAGGGTAAAAATTAGTGTGACTAATTTAAATGGGCTTCCATAAGATGTGCCCAACAAGGCTTAGGTTTAGGTCAAGTGTTGGCTATAAATAACACACCTAAGGAGCCTTTTGAGTTGTTAATTTTATACACTTTAGCCTTCCTCTCTAGAAATCCTTATTTCTCTGTTTCTCGCTACTAGCATAGTGAGTTTCAGAAAAGCATCAAGGTGAGTGTTTGACACTCACAACTGCTGTGTGGATATCTCTAGGCCGTTGCTACACTTGCAACGGAAGAGTTTGACATAGCTCTTTGTGAAGATTCAAGAATTCAAGAATTGAAGAGTTCAAGATTTGAAGCGTTCAAGAGTTCAAGATTTGAAGAGTTCAAGAGTTCAAGATTTGAAGAGTTCAAGATTTGAAGACTTCAAGAATCGAAGAGTTCAAGAATTCAAGATTTCAAGAGTTGAAGAATTCAAGAACAAGAACTTTTGAAGAACTCAAGAACAAGTGTTGTTCGCATATTGTATTGCGATAACGCTTCAACAGGTAATTCATAGATGAATCATGTTCATTCACATGGGTCCTTGGGTGGGAATTGCATAAAAAATTTTGTTTTCCGCTGCGTCTTTATGCGTGATTTTCCAACACTAGCGACACCTCTCTAGGTCCAAAAACTTGTGGCCTTCTCCTTGGCGGCTCATACCCAGGGTTAGGGGGAACTTCTGCTCTTTTCTGATTCTGATTATTCTGATTCGCCATCATCTGCATCAGAGTGTTCAGAGTCTGACGAATATCCCGGATTTCCGCATCGTGGTCATAATCCGTATTGCCCACTTGGGGTCCCACAGCCTCTTGCTCAGGAGGAGGGTCCCTGTTGAGACGAGGTCTACCTCGGGTGCTTCTCTTAGGAGGCATGGTCAGAACAAGATAGCTACACAAACAAACAAACGTTCAGAAAAATAGCAGAAGAGGTGACCCTGAATAATAAGGGATCACCACACAGAAACATCAAGACAAAACCATAAGACATCTTATAAAAGCTTTCACTAGAGTCACAATCTTGTGAAAATGGGCCGGCAACCATTTGCACGATTGTCACCCTATTGAAAACAGTTTGCTCCATAAGTTACAGGACTCAACCAAGGCTCTGATACCAACTTTGTCACGACCCAACTCGGATCGTGACCGGCACATGGGACACCGAGTCCCATGTCAGCCTTAACCTGTAATCTACACGATAATCCAGCTAAACAACAACAACCACAACTACAACAACATATATTCATACATAATATCCATAATTAAGTCTAACAACATCAACACAACAATAGTAAGTCTTACATAGACTTATACAACATCCATCCACTATCCTAGTCCAAGGAAATCCTGTCTGTAACATTAGGAGCATACACTAGAAATGAAATACATAAGGCCTCTACACATGAGGCTCACTAAATCTAAGAACTCGGAGGAATGGATGAACTCGTCCCTTGATCTGCACCTTGATCTGAAAACATATTGTATGAATGGGTGAGTCATACGCTCAGTGAATAAACAGGTTATAAGCAGTGTATGCAGATATATGAAGAATCAACAAGCATAAAGATAGACAATGCAGCAGATATATAACTCAAACGTTCTTATACAGTCTCTTTATCTTGGTAGCTTTTAATCTATGAACACCTGGAGCGCGGCCCCAACTCATGTTCATAGGCAGTATGGATGTCTCGCGAGCTATGCCCCTCCTCAGACACCATACTGTGAAACCCCGCGAGTAATGCCCCTCCTCAGGTTTCCATTTACGACCCCGCGATCTATGCCCCTCCTCAGGTCATTTTACCATCTCTTAATTCATTCAAAATTTTATCTTATTTAGCGCTGTTAGTGGCACACATCATTCACAATCACAGTCTAAGTAGCTCATCAATTCATCAACATCATATCATAAATCCCATGACCTTATAAACATTCATGTAATAAGTTTGGAGTAGTGGTGAACGAATGGATTTGAGTAATTAACTTTAAAATAAGAAAATATCGAGTTAAAGTCTTGAAAATGGAGTTTTTATACTGATGTAATCGATTACAAACCTCTGTAATCGATTACCTGCTTTAAATTTCGTTCTGAAGAATTTTTTTTATGAAAATTGGTTGTCTGTAATCGATTACCAACCTGTGGTAATCGATTACAGTATGTTGGTAATCGATTACAGTAATCGATTACCAATTCGCTGTAATCGATTACAGCCTGCGTCAGAGACGAAATTCTGCAGAAAACTTCGCGAAAATCATCCCCAAATCCACATTTTCACCACAACTCATCCAAATCAAACACAACCAACATGCAATATCAATTATATATCAACCAATCTCAGTCCCTATCAACTATCATAACAAGATATTCATAGATTCAATCAAAATCATACATAAACTACAAATAACCCATTACTCACCAATTACTCCAATGAGCTCCAAGACTCCACCCAGAGCTAGGATGAGTTCCCCGGAGCTTCCGTAGATGGTTGAGACCCTAGAGAACACATCACAAACCTCAATCTCTCAACAAACACTACAACATTTTAGGCCTATTGTCACGTTTGAAAACTGTGACCATAGGTGCTAAAAACCGTGACATTAGAACTATAGTCACGATTTTTGGGTTTAAGTCACGGTTTTCAAACCGTGAACAATACCCTCGTGGCTATAGGTCTATGGTCACGGTTATTGAAACAATAGTCACGGTTGGTTGATTTTTAGTTGAAAAACGTGACAATAGATCTATGGTCACGTTTTTCCCCTACAATTTTAGGTCACGGTTTCAAACCGTGACAATAGAGAGTTATGGTCACGATTTCTAACCGTGACAATAGATTGCTATGGTCACAGTTTCAAACTGTGACAATAAAAGGCTATGGTCACACTTTCTAACCGTGACAATAAAAGACTATGGTCACAGTTTCAAACCGTGACCATAGAGAGCTATGGTCACAGTTTGTAATCGTGACAATAGGGAGCTATGATCACAGTTTCAAACCGTGACAATAGAGAGCTATGGTCACGGTTTGCTATGGTCACTGTTTTTAAATGTGACAATTTATAGCTATAGTCACCTTTATATACCTTAAAAAGGTGGTCTTTGATGTATGTATTCACCTATATATTACTTGTATCAAACACTAATTTATAATAGGAGTAAAATTCAACTAATTAATAATCAATTAGGCGAAAATTAAATATATAATAAACTCTCATTACATTATATTCTAGAAATTGTATTTGCAACCAAAATATAGAAACATAATTCAAAAGTACGTAACCAAAAAACTATCTATATAGTCTTAGGTATCCAAAACATAATTCAAAATACATGAATTGTATTTAACATCATATCCTAGAATATAATCTTCACATCAAATACCATAAGAATTGCATTCTTTAACATCATATATCCTGCACATAAAGAAATAAAAAATGAATTAGATGAAATGATTAGCTAGTACATATTCATAGCCATAATCGTATTATAAAGCAATATTTAATAATGCATCCACCTAATAATAAACTATGTATAAACCAAATGTTGTAGGGGGTGCTAACTGGTTGTTCCTCCTATAGAAGTGTTTGATACATTAAAGGGAGCATAATTTAGTTATAAATTACTGAGCAATGGTTGAAGGGAGCAACTATATATTATATACTTACTTCCAGAGTGGTTGGCACATGACTCGATCCGGATGAAGGAGGAATATTTTGTCGTGCCTCATTTGGTGCGCTACTTGCATCAGGTGGAGATTGTTGGGCTGCTTCTATCATAGCTTGCACTTGATCTGCACTCAAATCTGGATTAACCTGTTGCAACAACACTTTAACCAAATTTGTTAAACCATCCATCTTATTATTCACATGGTGAACTTCATCTTGCAACTGTGCAACTTCTTGTTTATGTTCTTGTTTTATTTGATTGATTTCCTTTTCTTTTTATAGAGAGGTCTTTGTAACAGTTCGACCATAGCAATGAACTCGTCCAGGTCGCTCCTTTCCAAAAAGTGATTGGAATGCTTCATCATCACTGTGTCCTGCATCCTTGAGATTCTGAAGATGATCCTATTAACACAAATATTTATAATCAGACGGTTTGCCAAGCTATCTATAATCTTAATTACATACTAAACAAAAAGAATAATATGACCTTCAATATACATTGGTGAGTAAAACTAACAAGTTAATGACAATTCAAAGCCACTGGATAATTTATGTTGATGCAGAATTAATAATAAGAAATTTAATTAGTAATCATCAATCACAATCGAAAACGTGAAAATTCAGTAAAAGTACACTCTTGGTGGGACTACTATTTCTTGCAGTTGTTGGTGGAGGAACAAGAAAGGAAACTACTACACCGTCAACAGAGTCAGCAGAAATAGTAGTGAAACAGAATCATTATGTGGAGGGAAGAGGTAATACTAATAATAATAATCATGTGGAAAGTGCATAATTGGATTACTATAACTACATGAGCAAAAGAAGAGTTCCAAAGGGTTAAACTTACAATCATCTCTTGTGTTTGAGAATCGTTTGTCTCTCCTTTGTTGTCTCTCCGAGTAGCAATGAACATTTCACATTGTGATGGATCTTCATTGTTTTCATTGTTTGCACGCTATATAAAGAAACCAATAAACATGACTATGTCAACACCAAAAACACATAAAAGAGCATAAAAATATGATTGCAAAGTATAAGTATTATACCAATTCCATGCGTACTAATTCAAAACTGACAGGGCCCATTCTATGATTCCACTTTTGCTTGCTTCTATTTTCAGCATTCTTGCTTGATATGACCTGCATTCTCTTGTAAATGTGAGAATCATTCTTGCTAGATTTTATTATTCCAAAATTAATGAAAATCTTACTTTGTTTACATCAAGATTCCAATATCGAATCAACTTTCGAAAATGGACTTCTGGAATAGACAAGGGACGATTTTTTAGCATCTCTCTGGATGAATTATATGGCTTAAAATGTTACTGCTTAATGCGTTTCTTAAATTGCTTCCATGCCTCAGCAATGGTGGCGAACACCCAAGGCTCTCCATTGTTTGGAATTGTATACTTAGACTAAGAAACACAAAATAAACAAATATTTTGTTTGTAATTACTCACTTAAAATTTAATAAAAAAACATATATTCTAATGCTGAAAAAGAGAAGAATTCACTTACTTTAGCATAAGTCAACAATGCAGTTCTACTTGTCTTAGACACAGCTTGCCAACTAGTATATAATAATGTAACCAATGAAGTATTTCTTGCAAGTGTGCCCAAGAAGCGACTAAACTTTAGAACCTTTGCCTTTGTTGGACCTATTGGTTTTCCATTGTCCCAAAGTATTTGTATTTGCCCCTCCATAGCATGAATATCTTTGAGTTGAGTGGGACCACGAGTCTTTTTCTTTGTTGTACCTATTTCAAATATAACAGCCCAAAATTTGTTAAAAATAAAGTGAAAACTAAGAAACAATTGATAAAATTAAAATAAGGATAAGTTATGTTTACTATTATCATCATTGATGTTGTCACCATCATAATCGTATTCAAACTCATCTAAACTGTATCCCGTATTGTGTGAAAAAATCATCTAAACTCAGTGCCGGGATAAGAGTTTTATCCTTATCATTTGACATGTCATCATCACTTTGCTCTTCAAATTCATTGTCACCACCCACTTCATTGGTTGTCATGTTCTTCTTCTTTATTGTCTTACTTTGCACTTCAACTTCGTTGGTGTTCATTTTCTTCTTCAGTGACAACATCTTACTCTGCTCTTCAGGTTCATTGGTCATCTTCTTCATTGGCATCTTACTTTGACCTTCAGATTCATTGGTCATCTTCATTGACATCTTACTTTGCCCTTCCGCTTCATTGGTCATCTTCTTCATTGACATCTTACCTTGCCCTTCCTCTTCATTGGTCATCTTCTTCATCATCATCTTACTTTGTCTTTCGGCTTCATTAGTCCTTTTTTTTATTGGCATCGTACTTTGCCTCCCCACTTCATGATCCGTATCTTTCTCACAAGAAGCTAAAACAATTTCCCTTTTGATTTGGAATTGTTTAACAAGTGCATGAGCACTCTTGAATTCAACATTCTTTCTTGGACTCTTCCCCTTCTTTAAAGGACTTCTTTGAATCTCTTTTTGTGATAGGGTCAATATCCTTTTTCTTTTTTTTGTTTTCTCCATTGTTCATGCTATAAAAAAAAGAAAAAAAAAGTTAGATAAAGAATTTAATGATAAGAAGAAATTAAATCAATAAGTCATTAGAGTTTTGAAAACCTTAACAACTGTCATCGAAAATAAATTTAACATCTTGTAATGTGTCCTCAATGACACTCCATTTCGTCATCACTATCAACCTCATCTTCTGATTCCATTTCATGGTCTTCGGGTAGGAACATTTGAAGAGCCACATCAACAATGGTGGGTGGCACACCCTTCCTTACTAGGTCATCTTCGCCAATATCACTTGGCAATATCAGACTCTTTGAAGGTTCATGTGGCTCATATTGATTAGAAATCAACTGTAGTTGGACACCTAAGTTAAATAAGTCTCTTGGAATATTTTTGATGACATAATGTTTGGTTGGATGGTAAGGATCTTTCACATAAAAACATTGGTGTGATTGAGATGCCAACACAAAGGGTTCTTCTTTGTAACATCTCTTGTTAAAGTGGACATATGTTAAACCATAACTATCTTCTTCAGCTACATACCACTCACACTTAAATAACACAACTTTAAAATGGCCATAATAATCTAACTCAATGATATCAACAATTCTGCCATAATAAGTTATGTTAGCCTTGATTGGATTTTTATCCTTAGCACTTGCAAAGCTTGTAGTTTCAGCCACCACAGTAATACCACTATTCTGTGTTTTTCGTCTTACTTCGGGCCGCCTAGTATGGAACCTATACCCATTGACAAGATAAGCAGAAAACCTTTTTGCAACTTTATTCGGACCTCTAGACAACTCTCGTATCCAACTAGGAACATCCTCTTTCATGGCACGTCCTACAAACCAATCGGGAAAACTTTCACTCTGATCTTTAACTATGTTCCACTTCCGCTTTCGTTTGTCCTTCTTCAATTGCTCTTCATGTTCTCTACAATGGACATGGATTTATTATTTTTTGGTAAAGGAAAAACTTACAAATTATTCTAAAGAAAATGTTAATAGTTAACGTACCTAATATAATCTTCCATCTCATCGCAATTATTCAATACATATGCATTGACTTGAATGCTTGATTTCTCATCCAAAATAAATAGTTTCCCTTTTTTTCCACCCAATGGACTTCCTTTATTTGCAAACAAATTTGATTCAGGATCTTTGTTTGAAGTGCATTCATCCCCATTCCGGGAAACTCTGTTAAACCTTGTTTGCACTCCTTCATGCAAATATCTTGAACAAAAAGTTAAACATTCTTCAGCCAAATAACCCTCCGCAATTGATCCTTCTGGACGACTTTTGTTGCGAACATATGATTTCAATGTACACATGTATCTCTCAATGGGATACATCCATCGAAATTGAACTGGACCACCTAGCCTTACTTCGTTTGCTAAATGAATAGGCAAATGAACCATTACATCAAAAAAGCTAGGTGGAAAAATCCTCTCCAAATGACATAGTATCTCTGCAATCTTTTCTTCTAAATTATGAATCTCTTCCAAAGAGAGTTCCTTTTGACATAGCCGACGAAAGAAGGAACCCAAACGAACTAGAGGCATAGTAACATGGTCAGGAAGTATGCTCTTGATTGGTATTTGCAACAAGTAATGCAACATGAAGTGAGCATCATGCGTCTTGTAGCCAGAAATTTTTCTTTCTCCTAGTTGTACACAACGAGAAATGTTTGAAGCACTGCCATCAGGCAATTTTGCTGTCTTCAAAACACCACAAAAGATTGATTTCTCTGCCTTTGTCAATGAGAAGCATGATTGGCAAGTTTTGTTCTTTTACCATCCTTCGTATCCTTTGGATGAAGATCTTTTCTAATGCCCATCTCCTTCATGTCATAACGAGCCTTCACATGATCCTTCGTTTTTCCAGGGATATCCAATAGAGTGCCAACTATACTATCAACAATGTTTTTCTCTATATGCATGACATAAAGGTTGTGCCTAATCAAATTATTTTGCCAATAAGGTAACTCAAAAAATATTGACCTCTTTTTCCATGGGCCTTGTTTTTTGTTTTGTGTCTTCCCAAAAGTGGTATCTACTGATTTTAGCTTATCAATGATCTCTGCACCTGTCAACAACTGTGGTGGCAACCTGAACTCAGGTTTTCCATTAAAAAATTTCTTGTTAGATCTCCATGGATGATCCACTGCCAAAAACTTTCTATGATCCATGTAAACTGTCTTGCGACTATGTTTCAAATAGCAAGAAGAAGTATCATAATTACAACAAGGGCAAGCCAATTTCCCTTTTGTACTCCAACCTGACAACATAGCATATGCAGGAAAGTCATTGATTGTCCAAAGAAGAGCTGCATGCATTTGAAAAGTTTCCTTTTTATAAGCATCATATGTCTCTATCCCAGACACCCATAGCACCTTTAGCTCTTCTATCAATGGTTGCAGATAAATATCGATGTCATTTCCTGGAGATTGGGGTCCAGGTATGAGCAAAGAGAGCATGCAATACTCTGGCTTCATCGACATCCAAGGGGGCAAATTGTATACCATCAAGACAACTGGCCATGTGCTATGAGACACATTCATATTTCGAAAGGGATTGAATCCGTCACTTGCTAAACCTAGTCTTATATTGCGAAGGTCTTTTGCAAAAAAACGAGTGACAATTGTCGAAGTCCTTCCATGATTGGCCATCAGCAGGATGTCTTAGCTTCCCATCTTTCAAACGTTGCTCATCATGCCACCTCAATGCCTCTGCTGTCGTAGAGCACATAAAAAGTCTTTTGAGCCTAGGAATTAACGGAAAATATCTTAGACTTTTCGCAGCAACCTTACGAGAATTCTCCAAAGGCTCAACATCATCATTATCCATAACTTGATCAATATATCGAGAGACCCCACAAACATAGCAAGAAGAGTCATTTTTATACTCATTCCGATACAACATGCAGTCATTAGGACATGCATCGATCTTTTCATAGTCAAGACCTAGGTCTTTAACCATGTTCTTAGTTTTATGAAAAGAGGTCGGGATGTTCAAATCAGGCATAGCTTCTTTCAATAATTCCAGCAGAGAAGTAAAAGATGCATTGCTCCATCCATGTAGACACTTCAAGAAGTAGAGACGAATGATAAAAGATAATCTTGAAAATCCACTAGTACAACCCGAATATAATTCCTGCTTGCTTCGTCTATCAACTTATAAAATCTTTTCGCCTCTTCATTCGGTCCTTTATTCCCCTCTTCCACTTGTGGCATATCTCTAAATACATCATGTAACAACCCAGCAATGTCATCGTAGTTGCCTCCTTGATCCATGCAACTATCTACATCCACTGAGATTATTGGTTCCCCATGAATAATCCATCTTTTATAACCGTTCACAAATCCGTGGACAATTAGATGTTGATGCACATCGTCCCGTCGAAGCCAATAGTTGTTGCAACACTTTGCACACGGACATTGGATTTCTTTTCCTTGAGGTTTTCCAATTGAGAAGGCAAAGTCTAAAAATCTTTTAACACCTTCTCTATACTTGTGCTCAAACCGTGGTGAATCCATTCAATCTTTGGATGGAACACGAATAGGCCTAATAATTTCAATAAATACATGTATTCAACATCAAAAACATTCATAATCTTTTAATTAAGGTATGTCTAGTACACTATGTTGACTAACAAAGATTTAATGTTTTAATTGAACAATAGCTATTTAATTCACAAATTGGATAATTAACTTACTGCTTAGTCCCTTGATCATGAGGCGCCATCAAAATGTCCTAATTCTTAGCTCCAGACTGTAAAATCATGAAAAACATATACATAATTAAATTTTATTGTTTTAATTTTTTTTTTCTACGCCTTCCATGAATTCTAATAAATATATAAAAGGGAAAACAAAAATCAAATGGATGAATATTCAGTGCAATAATATATTTAGCTTATCAGTTACATCTAAACTTACTAGAAGACTATATATATATATATATATATATATATATTAAACAACATGAATCACTTCTACTGATCAATTATTTAATCAATTTTGACAAGAAGCTAGTATATAGTCCGCTGTGGAGTGTGGACCAAATGCATTGACCAAAAGAGAATGCATTTAAGGGAATAGTACAACATATATAGTAGTTCTTTTAAGGGAATAGTACAACATATATAGTACTTAACATGAGCTTAACATCTAAATAATTGAACAAAAAAAATTCAATTCACAAATTCAATTGGTTTTTCCTTGCCCTTATTTATGGTGATCAGTTTTATGGAACTTATTTATCTTTCCAGCACACAAATTAAAAGAGAAGGGTGGCGCAAGCAACTAATAATCCACCATATATATATATATATATGAATGATAATAATACAAAAAAAGAAGAAGGAATTAAAACCAAGAAATTAATTAAAGAATCATTAATTTTTGTTTACAAGGTTAGCAAGTGAAATAACAGCACAGTAACCATGAAAGAATGTCAATACTGAAGAATGACGAGTGATTGTTCTAGGGTGAGAGAGATATCAGGTTAATCAAATTAATTAAAAAAAGAATAAGACATGTGACATACATATATAATGAATAATACATGAATTATTACAAACCATTTTCACTCTACATATAAAATTACTATAAGACAAAGTCGGGTCCAGTTTTCAGGAACATGGCAGAGAGAATATCATCAAATATATATGTAAAATGGTATCAGGCTGTTGGAGAAGAAAGCAAAATGCAGAGGAAACCAGAGAGCAGAAGCAAGAAAACTCAGAACTTTTATTAAGCTAATTCTTGATCAGCATGAAAGTGAGATTACAAGTACTGACTCAATGAAAAGCATGAAAGCTAAATATATACAAGGCTAAAAATAGTCAGTTACTAACTAACTGATGATAAGATGATAATAGAAGTCCTAAGAGAAGATATAACAGAGCATAAACTAAACAAAGTATACAACTTGTATAATAGGTAATATTAGGTAACATTATACTGATATGTCCATCAAATTACTATAACCAAACCAAATAAAAATAAAACTAAAATTGAATTCTTTTACAACAAGGAACATGGCGTGGGAACAAAAAGCCAAGGTTCTACAATTGCATCACTAGTATCAGTGAAATTCAAATAAGACCAAAAAAATACTGTTATAATTGCAACATTGATATGCCACCATATCCTATATAACCCATAATAACTAATGAACCATAAAATTAACATTGATATGCCACCATATCCTATATAACCCATAATAACTAATGAACCATAAAATACAAGGTCTTTGGGAGTTTGTGCTACCCTTGTTCTTGTAGTTTATGTGTGGATCATAATCATTATTAGGGGCATGATAAACATATATCCACCTATCACCGACTAATAGTTCTTGATAATTTTAGAATTCAAATTGTATCTTGAGTTCTATCAAGGATACATAAGGGACATATATAGTTTGAAATATTTTTTCAAATTTCTTCAACAGTTTTGAACTTAAATCCCACTTTAATTTCACTATATATATATATATATATATAACCTAGCCCTTCCTAGCTTGAAGGGACATTGAAATTGATGAACAGAGTATATATATCCTTACACAGGAGGTTCCTATACTTTTATATGTTGCTAATAGTTAACTCATTATACAAATACTACTCAAACTAATCAAACAACATGTTATAGTAAATAAAATAATTGAAATCAGGAACAAATTTCTTTTCAAAAGAGAAAAGGTTACCATCAATGTCTCAAAACCAAAACGGCAGTGGCAGTTCAAACAACAGCAATTGAAGCTCACAAAAGATCAGTGGCAGCAGCAGCAGGCAATAGAGCCACGGAGCAAGACGCGACACCAAGGCGAGGAACGGTTGCAGCAGTGGCGAGACACCAGCTCTCGAGGAACGACAGCAAATGGCGGAGCGAGGCACGACGTACGAGGAACGACACCAGCAGCTCGATCGAGGAACCACAAAAGAGCCACCGAGCGGTTGCAACTCGAGGAACGCAGCAAATGGCGGAGCGAGGCACGAACAGCAGTGGTGCGACACCAGCTCTGCCGAGGAACGACAACAAAGCCAAGAACGGTTGCAGCTCGAGGAACGATAGTAGACCCACGGAGCGGTTGCAACTCGAGGAACGACAGCAAAAGTAGCAAATGGCGGAGCGAGTCACGACGTGGTGGAGGGCAGTGAGGATGGAAGCGCTGTGCGGCGTGGTGGAGGGCAGTGAGGATGGAGGCGCTGTGCGGTTAGGGCTGCTCTTAGGGTTTGGTAATTTGTTATTGGAGAAGAATGTTAGGGATTTGGTTCAAGTTTTAATTTTGTTAGATAATTGCATGTTACATCATTCATTTTTAATTTCTAATTGGTATCAGAGTATGATGGTGGAAGACAAATAATAGAGGGAAATTTTTAGGTCACGGTTAATATGCACATTAAGTCACTCTTTTTAGTTATTATTTTTAGTAAATTTGTTATCACATTTAATAAAGGTGACATTTGAGCTAAAAACCGTGACATATTCTTTATTTCAATAGTCACGGTTGCAAAGTGTGATCAGTGATATCTATTGTCACGGTTCAATGAATTTCCGTGGCTAAAACTGTTTATATGAAGTCACACTTGAAAACCGTGACAATAGGTTGTTTTAGGTCACGGTTTTCAAACGTGACATAAAAAACTGTGACTTAAAGCCTAAAATGTTGTAGTGAAAATCAAAGACCCCAATTAGGAACCCTAAACCCCAAATCCGAAAATTAGAGAAACTAGACATCAATGAAGAAAAAGAGATACTCTAGACTTACCCTCAATATACTAGATGAGCAATGCTAACTTGATCTTTGATGATTAATGGGGTTTGGGTTTGGATTGGAGAAGGAAGAAAGGGGTGAGGAAGAAGAAGAAGAGAAAAGAAGAGAGGGAGAGAGAAAGTGACGTGAATGGGGGAGGGAAGAAGGGAAAAGGGAAAGAAAAAGAGAGGGGAGGTGGGGCCCACGTGTTCCTATCTCCCCGGGTGTACTGTGATCTCTTACTCAAACTAACTCAGACTACCCCAGGTATTACATTTTATTTGATATAAATTATAATATTGATATAATCAGCGCAAGAAAATATTGATATAATTTTAGATATGTTTAATTATATTGTAAGTTTCTATAGTTCGACCAAATTTTAAATTTAGTCCCTATAATTTAAAAGTTTATAATTGAGTCCTTGCCATTTAAATTTTTATCTAATTGAGTTCTTGACATTAATATTTATTAAAAAAATTTATTAATCATAATTTAGAAATGCGGTTAAAGACAAAAAAAAAGTGAAAAAAAATATTAAATTCTAATTAAATGTTATTTACTATTTTATATTTTACTTTTTGTACTTTTATTTTGTTCCATAATATATAGTTATTTAAATTTATTTTTTAATTAAATAAATTTTTGTTATATTTTATATTTTTATTTAATTTTTATTTATATATTATAATAAGTAAATTAAAAGGATATTAAATTATTTGTAAAAAATTGCTTTTATTTATTTTTAATTCCATCAATTTCAAATAAAATAAATTAGTAAAGTATATAATACTAAATTAAAATTCATCAAACATAGTCAACAAAAGGTCAAAAAATATAACAAAGCGGGTTGAATCCATTTTGACATTCCTATCATGATCGCCTTTTATTCTCTGCATCTTCAACTGGTTTTTTTAAAGAGTTTAATTTGTCCTAGCAACTTGATATGCATTCACGTGTCTAAATAACAATTCGTATTGTAATTGAACCATTCTAACTTCAAAATCGAATTCCAATTTTTTTGAATAAAAATAATTTTTTTATTTTTTTAAGTAATATAAAGTCACATTTTTTAATTTTTTAAGATATTAATACAGTTAGTTATATTATTTATTTCAATTACATATATAAAATTAATAATATTTAATAGTTCAATTAATCATAATATATAAAAAAATGGAATGATGGAGGTAGTTATTATAAAAAGTTAAAGAAAAGAAGTTATAACATTTTTATTTTATTTAATATTATTTTGGAGTCTAAAAATAACTATCTTTTCGACATTTCTTCTTATATAAGTATATAAGTAATAGATATATTATTAGTGTAAAATATTTTTTTAATTTTTTTATACCGTGAGTGCAAAATTATTTTATGTTGAAAATGTAAAGTAATCAAACATTTTTTAAGTTTTTAAGTTATTAGTCAAATTATAATCATCATAAATGAGTGTCAGGTTGTGTAGACAACAGTGAAAAATTGTGTCTCAGAAAAATAAATAGAGAAAGAAGAGACATAAAATTAAATAGAATGAGATAAAAATCATTATTTTTGTACTAATCTAAACGTGAATATAAGAGTTTTATATATTTTTTTTAATCTTTGTTCTTACTGTTTCTATATTTCTATCTTGTCTTATCATATGTATCACTGTATCACACCAAACTGTAATACATGGGGTAGTCTGAGTTAGTTTGAGTAAGAGATCATGGTACACCCGGGGAGATAGGACCACGTGGGCCCCACCTTTCCCCTCTTTTCCTTCCTTTTCCTTCTTCCTCCCCCCTCATTCACGTCTCTCTCTCTCCCTCTCATCTTCTCTCTTCTTCTTCTTCCTCATCCCTTTCTTTCTTCTCTAATCCAAACCCAAACCCCATTAATCATCAAAGATCAAGTTAGCTTTGCTCTTCTAGTATATTGAGGGTAAGTGTAGAGTATTTCTTTATCTCCATTGATGTCTATTTTCTCTAATTTTTGGATTTGGGGTTTTAGGGCTCAAGATTGGGATTTTTGATTTTGTTGTGAGATTGAGGTTTGTGATGTGTTCTCTAGGGTCTCAACCAACTAGGGAAGCTCCGGGGAACTCATCCTAGCTCCGGGTGGAGTCTTGGAGCTCATTGGAGTAATTTGTGAGTAATGGGTTATTTGTAGTTTATGTATGATTTTGAATTAATCTGTGAATTTCTTGTTATGATAGTTGATAGGGACGGAGATTGGTTGATATATAATTGATATTGCATGTTGGTTGTGTTTGATTTGGATGGGTTGTGGTGAAAATATGGATTTGGAGATGATTTTCGCGAAGTTTTCTGCAAAATTTCGTCTCTGACCCAGGCTGTAATCGATTACTGTAATCGATTACTGCGGGTTTGTAATCGATTACAGACAGCTTATTTTCGCAAGAAATTTTCTTCAGAACGAAATTTGAAGCTGGTAATCGATTACAGAGGCCTATAATCGATTACATCAGTACAAAAACTCTATTTTTAAGACTTTAACTTCAAATTCTTATACTTTTAAGTTATGTATTCAAATCCACTCGTTCACCACTACCCCAAACTCGATACTGAACTGTAGTAGTGATGATGATGAATTGATTATGCCGTGATTATGAATGAGTGATTATGAATGATATGTGCCACTAACAGCGTTAAGTAAGATAAAAATTGAATGAATTAAGAGATGGTAAAACGACCTGAGGAGGGGCATAGCTCGCGGGTCGTAAATGGGAAACCTGATGAGGGGCATAGCTCGCGGGGTTTCCCAGTATGGTGTCTGATGAGGGGCATAGCTCGCGGGACATCCATACTACCTATGAACTCGAGTCGGGGCTGTGCTCCAAGTGTTCATAGGTTAAAAGCTACCAAGATAAAGAGACTGTATGAGAACGATGAAGTGGATATATATATATATTTGGTTTATGTTGTAATTGCTTTGTATTGTTGTATCCTACATACACTGCTTATAACCTGTTTATTCACTGAGCGTATGACTCACCCATTCATACAATAAGTTTTCAGATCAAGGTGCAGATCAAGGGACGAGTTCATCCGTTCCTCCGAGTTCTTAGATTTGGTGAGCCTCGTGTGTTAGAGGCATTATGTATTTCATATCTAGTGTATGCTCCTTATGTTACAGACAGGATTTTCCTTGGACTAGGATAGTGGATGGATGTTGTATAAGTCTATGTAAGACTTACTATTGTTGTGTTGATGTTGTTAGACTTATTTATGGATATGTATGACATATATATTTAGATGTAGGGATTGCGTGTGATGGTTTATGGATTAAGCTGAATGTTATGACCAGGCTATATGTACGGATCTTATGCATGCGTGTATGTTATAGTAGTTGTAGTTGCTGTTGTCTAGCTGGATTATTGTGTGGATTACAGATTAAGGCTGTCATGGGACTCGGTGTCCCATGTGCCGGTCACGATCCGAGTTGGGTCGTGACAAAGTTGGTATCAGAGCCTAGGTTGAGTCCTGTAACTTATGGAGCAAATTGTTTTCAATAGGGTGACAATAGTGTAAATGGTTGCCGGCCCATTTCCACAAGATTGTGACTATAGTGAAAGCTTTTTTATAGGATGTCTTATGGTTTTGTCTTGATGTTTCTGTGTGGTGATCCCTTATTGTTCAGGGTCACCTCTTCTGCTGTTTTTCTGAACGCTTGTTTGTTTGTGAAGCCATCTCGTTCTGACCATCCCTCCTAGGAGAAGCACCCGAGGTAGACCTCGTATCAACAGGGACCCTCCTCCTGAGCAAGAGGCTGTGGGACCCCAAGGGGGCAATACGGATTATGACCGCGACGCGGAGATCCGGGATATTCGTCAGACTCTGAACACTTTGATGCAGATGATGGCGAATCAGAATAATCAGAATCAGGAAAGAGAAGAGGTTCCCCCTAACCCTAAATATGAGCCGCCAAGAAGAAGGCCGCAAGTCTTTGGACCTACAGAGGTGTCGCTAGAGGCGTATCTGAGGCTTAATCCGCCAACCTTTTCTTGAGATTCCATGGATGAAGACCCCGAGGAGTTTCTTGATAGGGCTACGAGGGCTCTACGTGCTCTCCAATGCCATGATGTGAGGCCGTAGACCTTGTTACCTACACTTTGCAGGGCACTGCAGCCCACTGGTATGAGACCTTAAGGATTGAAAGGGAAACATGAGGAGACCACCACCGGTATGGGAAGAGTTCACATACGCCTTCAGCGCAAGATTCTTTTCAGAGAACCGAAGGGAGCTGTTGGCTGATCAGTTCCTTAAGCTGAAGCAGACTCAGGGCATGTCCGTAGTCGAGTACGCTACGTAGTTTACTCGATTATGTCGATATGCACCTCATGAGATCACTGCGGATGTAATACCTTGGGTAGTCTGAGTTAGTTTGAGTAAGAGATCACGGTACAACCGGGGAGATAGGACCACGTGGGCCCCACCCCTCCTTTCTTTCCCTTTTCCCTTCCTTTTTCTCTTTTCTTTCTTCTTTTTCTTCCTTTCTTTTCTCTCTCACGCAGACCTCTCTCTTTCTCTTCTCCATTCTTTCTTTCTTCATTTCTTATCTTCCTCCTCTCTCAATCTCTCATCCATCTTGAAGATTGAAGTGTGTTTTGCTCATCTAGTATATTGTGGGTAAGTGTAGTGTATTTCTTTTTCTCTATGGTTGTCTATTTCTTCCTATTTTTCGGATTGGGGGTTTAGGGTTCCTAATTGGGATTTTTGATTTTGTTGAGAGATTGAGGTTTGTGATGTGTTCTCTAGGGTCTCAACCATCTAGGGAAGCTCCAGGGAACTCATCCTAGCTCCGGGTTGAGTCTTGGAGCTCATTGGAGTAATTTGTGAGTAATGGGTTATTTGTAGTTTATGTATGATTTTGATTGAATCTGTGAATATCTTGCTATGATAGTTGATAGGGACTGAGATTGGTTGATATATAATTGATATTGCATGTTGGTTGTGTTTGATTTGGATGGGTTGTGGTGAAAATGTGGATTTGGGGATGAATTTCGCGAAGTTTTCTGCAGAATTTCGTCTCTGACCCAGGCTGTAATCGATTACAGCAAATAGGTAATCGATTACTGTAATCGATTACCAATATACTGTAATCGATTACTGTAATCGATTACCACGGGTTGGTAATCGATTACGGACAGTGAATTTTCGTAAAAATTTTCCTCAGAACGAAATTTGAAGCAGGTAATAGATTACAGACATCAGTATAGAAACTCAATTTTCAAGACTTTAACTCAATATTTTCTTATTTTAAAGTTAATTACTCAAATCCATTCGTTCACCACTACTCCAAACTTATTACATGAATGTCTATAAGGTCGTGGTATTTATGATATGATGACGATGATGTGATGATGAATTGATGAATTACTTAGGTTGTGATTGTGAATGATATGTGCCACTAACAGCGTTAAATAAGATAAAATTTGAATGAATTAAGAGATGGTAAAACGACCTGAGGAGGGGCATAGCTCGCGGGGTCGTAAATGGGAAACCTGATGAGGGGCATAGCTCGCGGGACATCCATACTTTCTATGAACATGAGCCGGGGCCGAGCTCCAGGTGTTCATAGGTTAAAAGCTACCATGATAAAGAGACTGTATAATAACGATTAAATCGATATGTCTGTTGTGTTGGGTTATGCTATGCTTGTTGGTTTATGTTATATCTGCATATACTGCTTATAACCTGTTGATTCACTGACCGTATGACTCACCGATTCATACAACATGTTTTCAGATCAAGGTGCAGATCAAGGGACGAGTTCATCCGTTCCTCCAGGTTCTTAGATTTGGTGAGCCTCATGTGTTAGAGGCACTTATGTAGTTTATCCTTAGTGTATGCTCCTTATGTTACAGACAGGATTTCCTTGTACTAGAGTAGGTGGTTGTTAATGTATAAGTCTATGTAAGACTTGTTGTGATTGTGTTGTTGTTATTAGACTTCCTTCAGAGTATGTATGATGATACTGATATATATTTGGACGTATGGATAGCTTATGGTGGTTTATGAATTAAGTAGAATGTTATGACAAGGTTATATATATGGATATTATGTATGCTAGTGTAGCTGGATTATTGTGTGAATTACAAGTTAAGGCTGACATGGGACTCGGTGTTCCATGTGCCGGTCACGATCCGAATTGGGTCGTGACACCAGAGGACCGGAAAGTGAGACGATTTGTGAAGGGGCTCAGGGATCCGATGCGATCCATTTTGCACATTGAGATTGGGCGGAAGACTTTTTCTCAAGTCATGGACACTGCAGTGGGGATTGAAGGTTCCCGAGAGGAAGACAAGCCTAGTAGAGGGTTTGACAAGAAAAAGAAGACTACAGGGCAGTTCTCTGGAGGATCCAGTTCTGGTGGATCTCATGGCTACCAACATCAGAGGTTTGTACCTGGGGGTGGTTCCAACTCATCAGGATCCGCTCCTAGAGACGTGCCGACGAGGTCCCAGTCTAGCAGTGCTTCTTAGTCTAGTACTCATTGGTCAGATTCTCGTGCTCCTCATTGTAAGAGTTGTGGAAGGTATCATCAGGGACCCTGTCGTGCTGTGCCTCACACCTGTTATGGATGTGGTCAGACAGGACACTTTATCAAGGATTGTCCTCGCTTTTCTGGTGGAGCTGCTAGGCCTTAGGCACCGATTCTACCCACTCCATCTTTCTCAGCTATGTCTCCGGGTGGATCTTCTGGGCATGGGAGTAGAGGACCGGCTAGAGGAAACAGAGGTCGTGGTCAGGGAGGTGGAGGAAGAGCTCAGCCTAGAGTCTTTGCTTTGACCCGTCAGGATGCTCAGGCATCCAATGCTGTGGTGGCAGGTATAACAAAAGTTTGTTCTTCTGAAGCTTATGTGTTGTTTGATCCGGGCTCCACACATTCTTATGTGTCCCCGTTCTTTGCTTCCCGTCTTGGCGAGCAACCTGTGTCTTTGGAGGATACTTTTTAGGTTAGCACTCTGGTCGGAGAACCTCGTATGGTTCATCTTGTGTGCAAGTCGTGTGTGGTTTCTGTGGGCGGGATGGACACTTTGGCCGACCTGGTGATCCTCAATATGGTGGACTTTGATGTCATCTTGGGCATGGATTGGTTGGCTTCCTGTCATGCCTCGGTGGATTGCTATGCCAAGTTGGTGAAGTTCGTCCTCCCCGATGGTTCAACCTTCGACTTCCAAGGGGATCATTGTATGACCCCTGCTTCTTTGATCTCGGCTATGAGTGCTATGAAGTTGATGGACCACGGGTGTCAAGGTTTTCTGGCATCAGTGACGAACATGGAGGCTAGTGTTGTAGACGTCGGTCAAGTTCCAGTGGTATGTGAGTACCCAGATGTGTTTCCGGAGGAGTTACCGGGTATGCCACCAGATCGGGAGATAGAGTTCGGGATTGATCTAGCTCCTGATGCTCAACCAGTTTCCATTCCCCCTTACCGTATGGCTCCGAAAGAGTTAAACGAGTTGAAGGATCAGCTGAAGGATCTCTTGGACAAAGGGTTCATTCGACCGAGCACATCACCTTGGGATGCACCAGTTCTTTTTGTTAAGAAGAAGGATGGATCCATGAGGCTTTGCGTGGACTACAGACAGCTCAACAAGATGACGGTCCGAAACAAGTACCCTCTTCCGAGGATTGATGATTTGTTTGATCAGCTTCAGGGTGCTTGCTGTTTTTCTAAGATTGATCTGAGATCGGGTTACCATCAGTTGAGCATTAAGGAAGGAGATATTCCGAAGACGGCTTTCCGTACTCGATATGGGCATTTCGAGTTTCTTGTGATGTCTTTCGGGTTGACCAATGCCCCTGCAGCTTTTATGGATCTCATGAACCGAGTGTTTAAACCATTCTTGGATCGTTTCGTCATAGTCTTCATTGATGACATCTTAGTGTACTCTAAGAGTGCTGAGGAGCATGAGCATCAGGGTTGTGCTGCAGACTCTGAAGGACCACAATCTTTATGCCAAGTTCTCTAAGTGCGAGTTTTGGCTGGATCAAGTAACCTTTCTGGGGCATGTAGTGTCTAAAGATGGTATCATGGTGGATTCAAAGAAGATAGAAGCAGTTCAGAAGTGGCCTAGACCTGCAACGGTGACGGAGATCCGCAGTTTCTTGGGTCTTGCGGGCTACTATCGGAGATTTGTCAAAGATTTCTCCCGGATAGCAGCACCTCTCACCCAGTTAACTCAGAAGAACGCACCTTTTCTGTGGTCGGAAGCTTGTGAGTCAAGTTTTCAAAAGCTGAAGGAGGCTCTGACTACCGCTCCCGTTTTGGCCTTGCCTACCGGTTCAGGAGGCTACTCAGTGTATTTTGATGCTTCCCGGATTGGGCTCGGTTGCGTTTTGATGCAGAATGGGAGGGTGATAGCTTATGCCTCAAGGAAGTTGAAGAATCACGAGCAGAACTACCCCACTCATGATTTGGAGATGGCGGCAGTGGTGTTTGCTCTCAAGATCTGGAGACACTACCTCTACGGAGAGACGTGTGAGATCTACACCGACCACAAGAGCTTGAAGTACATCTTTCAGCAAAAAGACCTCAATCTGAGACAGAGGCGGTGGATGGAGTTGCTGAAGGACTATGATTGTACCATCTTGTATCACCCTGGAAGAGCAAATGTAGTCGCTGATGCTCTAAGTAGGATGTCTATGGGTAGTCTGGCCCACATTGCTGTTGTGAAGAGACCGTTGGTTGAGGAGATCCATAGGTTGGAGTCGGAGGGCATGCACTTCGGTTTAGGGAGATCTGGAGTACTCTTAGCTCATGTGCGGGATCAGTCCTCTTTGGTGGACCAGATTAAATCTGTTCAGCGGGATGATCCAAGGCTTGCTAAGCTAGTGTCAGAGGTCAGTGAAGGGAAGAACGTGGAGCTATCTCTAGACTCAGAGGGTGTTTTACGGTGTGGACAGAGGTTGTGCGTACCCAACGTGGGAAACCTGATGAGAACTTAGCTTTTGACGAGGAACCTATGGCGATTGTGGACCGTCAGGTGAGGAAGCTCCGAACTAAGGAAGTTGCTATAGTGAAAGTGGTTTGGCGGAACCACTCAGGTCCGGAAGCTACATGGGAGCCCGAGGAAGCCATGCGGGACAAGTATCCGCACCTCTTTCATGTTTCAGGTAATCTCTTTTCCCTTCTGTGTTTGAATTCGGGGTCCGAATTCTTTAAGGGGGGAAGATTGTAATATCTGGGGTCGTCTGAGTTAGTTTGAGTAAGAGATCATGGTACACCCGGGGAGATAGGACCGCGTGGGCCCCACCTTTCCCCTCTATTTCCTTCCTTTTCCTTCTTCCTCCCCCCTCATTCACGTCACTCTCTCTCCCTCTCATCTTCTCTCATCTTCTTCTTCCTCATCCCTTTCTTTCTTCTCTAATCCAAACCCAAACCCCATTAATCATCAAAGATCAAGTTAGCTTAGTTCATCTAGTATATTGAGGGTAAATGTAGAGTATTTCTTTTTCTCCATTGATGTCTATTTTATCTAATTTTCGGATTTGGGGTTTTAGGGTTCAAGATTGGGATTTTTGATTTTGTTGTGAGATTGAGGTTTGTGATGTGTTCTCTAGGGTCTCAACCAACTAGGGAAGCTCCAGGGAACTCATCCTAGCTCCGGGTGGAGTCTTGGAGCTCATTGGAGTAATTTGTGAGTAATGGGTTATTTGTAGTTTATGTATGATTTTGATTGAATCTGTGAATTTCTTGTTATGATAGTTGATAGGGACGGAGATTGGTTGATATATAATTGATATTGCATGTTGGTTGTGTTTGATTTGGATGGGTTGTGGTGAAAATGTGGATTTGGAAATGATTTTCGCGAAGTTTTCTGCGGAATTTCGTCTCTGACCCAGGCTGTAACCGATTACAGGGAATTGGTAATCGATTACTGTAATCGATTACCAAGACTCTGTAATCGATTACTGTAATCGATTACTGCGGGTTTGTAATCGATTACAGACAGCTTATTTTCGCAAAAATTTTCTTCAGAACGAAATTTGAAGCTGGTAATCGATTACAGAGGCCTGTAATCGATTACATCAGTACAAAAACTCTATTTTTAAGACTTTAACTTCAAATTCTTATACTTTTAAGTTATGTATTCAAATCCACTAGTTCACCACTACCCCAAACTCGATACTGAACTGTTGTAGTGATGATGATGAATTGATTATGCTGTGATTATGAATGAGTGATTATGAATGATATGTGCCACTAACAGCGTTAAGTAAGATAAAAATTGAATGAATTAAGAGATGGTAAAACGACCTGAGGAGGGGCATAGCTTGCGGGGTCATAAATGGGAAACCTGATGAGGGGCATAGCTCGCGGGGTTGCCCAGTATGGTGTCTGATGAGGGGCATAGCTCGCAGGACATCCATACTACCTATGAACACGAGTCGGGGCTGTGCTCCAGGTGTTCATAGGTTAAAAGCTACCAAGATAAAGAGATTGTATGAGAACGACGAATTAGATATATATATATATTTGATTTATGTTGTAATTGCTTTGTACTGTTGTATCCTACATACACTGTTTATAACATGTTTATTCACTGAGCGTATAACTCACTCATTCATACAATATGTTTTCATATCAAGGTGCAGATCAAGGGACGAGTTCATCCGTTCCTCCGAGTTCTTAGATTTGGTGAGCCTCGTGTGTTAGAGGCATTATGTATTTCATATCTAGTGTATGCTCCTTATGTTACAGACAGGATTTTTGTAACATCCTCAATTTTAGGACTCTTAGTTGATTTATTTTATTGTGATAACATTAAGTTGATTTACAAAATAAGTTGTGTTTTGTGCTAATAAACTCTACATGTTAAAATTGATAAATAAGTGTACTAATAATAATAACTAGTATACGAATGCACACATATGCTTATTTGTAAAGATGCCATAAAATATAATATGTTATTTAATTATTATGTATGTCATCATATATATAAAAGAAAAGTACAGTAGGTTAGTTAATACTAATAATAATAATAATAACTAGTATCCATATAAGAGAACGTAAAATCATAATAAAGTAATTGTTCATCATTATATCTTATAAATATATAGGTGTTGTAGGATTAGTTTTTAGTGTTTAGAAAAATAATAATATTAATGGATAGTTATGTCTAATTGAAAATTATATCCAATTAGTGGTAATGCATATTATTAGGGGTTATAGCTATTTATATATAGCTAATTAATATATATACTGTAGTACCTCGGGTATTCTGAGTTAGTTTGAGTAAGAGATCACGGTGGACCGGGGAGATAGAACCACGTGGGTCCCACCTCCCCACCCCTTTTCTTCTTTTCCTTTCTCTTTTTCTCTTTTCTTCCCTCACTCTCCCGTATCTCTCTCCCTCTCATTTCCCATTCCTCCATCTTCTTCCTCATCTCTCTTTTCTCTCAAAATCCCTCACCCACACTTCTTATTCTTCAAGATCCAAGTTAGCTTGGCTCATCTAGTGTATTGTGGGTAAGTGTAGAGTATTTCTTTTTCTCCATTCATGTCTATTTCTCTCCAATCTCGATTTTGGGGTTTTTAGGGTTTAAATTGGGGATTTCGATTTTGTTGAGAATCTGAGGTTTATGATGTGTTCCCTAGGGTCTTAACCAACTAGGGAAGCTCCGGGTAACTCGTCCTAGCTCTGGGTGGTGTCTTGGAGCTCATTGGAGTAATTTGTGAGTAATGGGTTATTTATGGTTTATGTTTGATTTTGAACAATATTGTGAATTTCTTGCTATGATAGCTGATAGGGACTGAGATTGGTTGATATATAACTGATATTGTATGTTGGTTGTGTTTGATCTGGGTGGGTTGTGGTGAAAATGTGGATTTGGAGATGAATTTCGCGTGATTTTCTGCAGAATTTCGTTTCTGAACCAGGCTGTAATCGAATACAGGGAATTGGTAATCGATTACCAATACCCTGTAATCGATTACTGTAATCGATTACTGCGGGATTGTAATCGATTACAGGAGGCCAATTTTTGTAAGAATTTTCCTCAGAACGAAATTTGAAGCAGGTAATCGATTACAGATGTCTGTAATCGATTACAACTGCACTAAAACACCATTTTTAAGACTTTAACTCAAATCTTTATACATTTAAGTTACGTTTTCAAATTCATATGTTCACCACTACCCCAAACTTGATATTGGACTGTTTATGATGTTATTATGACGATGATGCGAATATGATGCGATATATGAATACGGAAAGATATTAATTAAAGGATGATTAAGATTGGTTGGTTCGGCCTGAGGGAGGGCATAGCTCACGGGGTCGAGTTTTAATAAAGTCTGAGGAGGAGCTAGGCTCCCGGGACTAAAGTCTGAGGAGGGGCTGGGCTCCCGGGACTAAAGATCCGAGGGGGGCTGGGCTCCCGGGATCTCTAATAATAAATACACTCGTAATAACAAAACATAAGACGAATTGCGGAATGTGTTGCATGGTGATTATGTGAAGAATTGCTACGGTTGTATATGTGATCATGATATTGTTGCATAAACTGTTTTTAATCTATTATTCACTGAGCGTATGACTCACCCATTCATACAAACCATTTTCAGATTCAGGTGCAGATCAGGAGGCGAGTCCTTCCGTTCCTCCAAGCTCTTAGCTTTGGTGAGCCTCGATTTTTAGAGGCGTTAGGTTATTTTCCATTATGTCAGTAGTATGCTTCATAGGTTTACAAACAGGATTGTCTAGGTTATGTATGTTTTGTAAGTCTAATTAAGACTTGTTGATTTTATGTTGGATCATGTTAGCTTATGGATTAAGCAGGATGTTATGACCATATATTATGTATTATGGATTTAGGGGTGATACCTTGAGAACCCCATTATGCGTATGGATTTTATGTATGTATGCATGTTAAAGTAGTTGTGGTCATTATTGTTTAGCTGGAGTGATGTGTGGATTACAGGTTAAGGCTGACATGGGACTCGGTGTCCCATGTGCCGGTCACGATCCGAGTTGGGTCGTGACATATACATATATAGAAATCGTAACTAGGAAAGAAATAATATAGATTTCATATATATATAGATGTATGCATTTAAACCTCTAGGTACCTCACTCTTGTACATTAGAGGATATGAGCCTTACAGCCGAAGGTACCGTATCACCACTAACTACCGGAATATTCCCTGACCGTGTGATACCACATCCCGATTCTAAGCTTCCCAAACACTACCCTCCAACAACTATGAGTATAGAAAAAGTCTTTCCTCTTCTACATCGTCTGCATGACCCTAGAGACAGACCACACTTCCCAGTAATGACCTATTGCTCTTTAGAAACCTTTTTGCCTTCTCACATATGTACCCATATATATACCATGTCGTCACAAGCCACTAAACATATTCCCTAACTCTACCTGACCTCAGGTGCTAGTAGTCCCCTAAACATTATATTCATACCCTTAAGAGTTAAGAAGGAGTATTTTCTTCACGCATGCCATTAGCAAGATTCAAGAGAATCCTGGAGGAGCCATGTGAGAGTTAGTTTCATCATACCCATCTTGTTTTCGAAAGCTTGTCCCACATAGTGGCTTTGGATGTACGTCGAAGATGTTTTCGCCTCATCTTTTTGATTTCAAGTATTTTCAAAAGTTTCCTCAAGTGATGTTTTGTTTTCAACATTGGTTTTAGAGAATGATTCCATACCCTATCAAATTTAAGGGATGAAGTTCCTTAAGACCCTTTTTACAATCATTAAGTTGCAAAGATCAAAATCAGTTTTTCTGTTAAATCTAGTTTTGTAACTATTTTATGTTGTTTTGAAAATCTCTCTGGAACTTCTTAATACGACGGTTGTAATCATGCATTGTAGGGTCCAATATGTTTTTCATGGTTTTTGTGGGTTTTGAAAACATGCGTTGTGGACATGGGTAGATGATTTCCAAAATAACAGTACAATATAAGTTGAATAAAGTTTTTGAAAGTTTTTCCTCTATATGTTTTGTGAAAACTTATGCGATTAAATATCTTAGGAATAAAGAAAATATGTTTTGATTGAAGTGAATATGAGAATTTTAGAGTGTTTCTAAGAGCATCAAATTGTCTTCGATTGCAAGCGAAAAAGTTTTGAGCTCTATGCTTGATTTTTGTAGATCGAGAAAGTAGATGTGTTTTGAACTACTAGGACTTAGGGACTAACTTGGGTTTTCAAAAAAAAAAATGATATTTATTTTGAATTTTTGGCAGCTAACAAAAGTAGTTTTATTTTGGTTAGTTTGGCTAACAAAAAAAAAGTTTGATTTCTAGTTTGTGACCACTCATGTGGATTGATTATTATGCCGCTCGATTTTTTTCGGGTTAGACGTTTGTGAACCCGTGTAAACCTTCCATCGAGTCTCCGCGAGGAAAATGGTTGCATGTGGTGTTGTTTGATCAAATATATGGTCAACGTTTGTATGTATATGTGGTAATGAATTTGAGGACAAATTCTTTTTTTAAGGAGGGTGGAAATGTAACATCCTCAATTTTAGGACTCTTAGTTGATTTATTTTATTGTGATAACATTAAGTTGATTTACAAAATAAGTTGTGTTTTGTGCTAATAAACTCTACATGTTAAAATTGATAAATAAGTGTACTAATAATAATAACTAGTATACGAATGCACACATATGCTTATTTGTAAAGATGCCATAAAATATAATATGTTATTTAATTATTATGTATGTCATCATATATATATATATATATAAAAGAAAAGTACAGTAGGTTAGTTAATACTAATAATAATAATAATAACTAGTATCTAAAATCATAATAAAGTAATTGTTCATCATTATATCTTATAAATATATAGGTGCCGTAGGATTAGTTTTTAGTGTTTAGAAAAATAATAATATTAATGGATAGTTATGTCTAATTGAAAATTATATCCAATTAGTGATAATGCATATTATTAGGGGTTATAGCTATTTATATATAGGTAATTAATATATATACATATATAGAAATCGTAACTAGGAAAGAAATAATATAGATTTCATATATATATATAATATATATATATATATATTATATATATATATATATATATATATATATACGTAGGTATGTAATATATATACATATATAAGAATCGTGATTAGGAAAGAAATAATATTAATTAATATAGATTATATATATCTATAAACGTGTATAGGTAATTAATATATATATATATATAGAAATCGTATATGTATGTACGATACGTAGTTAATATATATGCATATATAGAAATTGTAATTAGGAAGGAAATAATATTAATTAATAGATTTTATATACGTATATTAGTTATATATAGGTTAGATATATACCGGTAATTGATATGATATATATATATATATAATAAAATGTAGGATTATAATGGATACTAATCAACTCTATCACTCCACCAATTAAATCAAAACCCTAATTTTTTTTTAGAGAGAAAGTTTACACATCACTTCACTATTTAAATACTCATAGGAAGAGTCAGTAGGGGAGTTTTTCTAAACACTAAAAAGACAGAGAGAGAGACAAGAAGGATTTTGTCTAGGAGTTTTTGTCTACATCTTCAAGCTTTTGAGGTAGGGATTGTTGTGCCTTATTGCTATTCATGTATGATCTTATGTTAATGTATATTCTTAAATTTTATTATGTTATTGTATCATGTTTATTGTGTTTTCTTCAAGAACAAATGATGAGTTATGTTAAAGAATGAAGTATTATTTTGAGTTAATACATTATATGTAAGCCATTAAGATAAAACGTAAAACATCTGGTAAATAATTAGTACATATATGCACACACGTAAGAAACAAGAAAGAAATTTTAACTCATATGATTTGTATATATATATATATATATATATATATATATATATATATATATATATATATATATATATATGTATGTGTGTGCGTAAGGCGTGAGTGAGCCTTCCCTAGTTCTCCAGTTTTGGCAGGCGTGAGTGGGAGCGTCGTGAGCGACCATTATTTATATATATATATATATATATATATAATATATATAATTATATATATATATATATTAATAATAATGATAAAATAAAATAAAAAATAAAACAGTTTACTAGTATATGTATATTACTATTACATATTATTATTACATAAACTTATACCTATTAATATGTATATTAGTTAATAATAGGTAGATAACATGTAGAAATAATAATAATATGATAATGGTAGTAATATTAATAGGGAAGATAATAATAAAATATTAACCCTAATAATAATTATTATTATGAGTGGGTAGGTACTGTTAATAATAAATAAGTATTATTAGAAATAGTTAATAAGTATTCTTAACAATGGGTATGTATTATTAGCGTGTATAATGGTTAGTATTGAGTAAGTAACAAGAAGTTATATTAATAATAAAATTAAAGTAATAAGAGTGTAGTAAAGCTAATTTAAGTTGTTAACTTTATAACTTTAGGAATAAGATAATAGTAATTAGTAATTATTATAATAAGATATTATGTTAACTTTATAACATTAAGAACAATACAATAGAATATTAAATAAGATATATATAAGTATATGAGATAATATCTGATACATGATAATAATAATAATGATAATATAGAAGACAAGATTAGTGATGAATAAAATATAAGAATTTACAAGATACTTGAGGGTAGAGTAAAAAGTACAAGTAAAACTAGAATAAAGTACAAAGTAAGAAATAATAATAAAATAAACGAGATCAAATGACATGAAAGGTATCGAAACACTAAGAATAATATTTATAAGTAATTATATATCATGTTTATTTGATAAGGTGTTGTATTTATTTATTCTTCATGATGTCAGAGCAAGTAAGTGTACGTGCTATGTTTATTTCATGATGTTAAAGAGTATATTTTACATGTTTGATGATGATTGCATTTCAAGTTTATGTATAATTAAAGTAAAGATAATTAAAAGTTATAAGAAAAGTAAAGAGAGGATCCTCCGGTAAGGGGAGGTGATTCGCCAAGATGATGACGATCCTTCGGTAAGGGAAGGTGACTCTCAAAAGTACCCCATAATTAAAGATTATAAGAAAAGTAAAGAGATGATCCTCCGGTAAGGGGAGGTGATTCTAGCCAAGATGATGACGATCCTTCGGTAAGGGAAGGTGACTCTCAAAAGTACCCCTCTCCCGAAAGGGAACCCAAGGTGGCGACGGCCACGGAATGAGCTCATTACCAAGAAAGAAAGAAGTTGAGGGAGGTCCATATGGACTAAGTTAAAGTTAAAGTTAAAGTTAAAGTTAAAGTAAAGTAAAGCAAAGTTAAAGTTAAAGTTAAAGCTAAAAGTAAAGTTAAAGACAAGAAAGGACTAAGAAGTCATGAAAATGTTTATGTGACTAACTGTCTTGTGAATGAGTTATTATGTGAATGAGTTATTATGTGAATTTTTATTATGAATATGTTCAATGCATAGCACGTTTAGAATGTTATTAAGAAGCATGATTAAAAGCCATCCACTTCGACTAAAGGGATTTTTAACTTAAAATTGAACAAGTCTTTATGTATGATCACAATTTCATAAAAAACTCGAAGTGGCGGAGATGGATACGATGACACTTATGTGTGCATACCCTACTGAGAAATTATAGTTTCTCACCCCTATTCCGTACCATCTCTAGATGGAGAGTTCTGGCAGGATGCCGAAGGACCCGAGGGTCCCTCTGTTCGAAAGGAGCTTAGAGGATCAACTGCTGGAGGGAGTCGTCATACCAACGTCAAAGACACATGTAGCTGAGACGACGACGCTTAGAGCTTCCGCTGTCTTTTACAATTCTCCATTATTTCAGTGTTTTATCCTTAGTTAAAGTCGGACCATTGTTAGCCGGCGATATTTATATTAGTAATATATCATATTCAATAATTGTTATGATTCATGTATTTGGGAACATTTGTGATGTATGTTTAAAGTTAGAGTTGCATTGCATGTATATATTACATAGATATATTATGTATGGTTATACCTAGCGTGTATATATTGACGATTGCCCCTATTTTCACGATATTATATTTTCGAAAATAAATTCCCACATATTTTCCGCGTATATTATTTTATAAGAAAAGAACAAGCTATGAAATCAGGACGTGACACTTGATGTTTGGCCTAAGATGACTTAAGCATTAAGGGCTAATTTCTAGGGTGTTACAATTTTCCTTGGACTAGGATAGTGGATGGATGTTGTATAAGTCTATGTAAGACTTACTATTGTTGTGTTGATGTTGTTAGATTTATTTATGGATATGTATGACATATATATATTTAGATGTAGGGATTGCGTATGATGGTTTATGGATTAAGCTTAATGTTATGACTAGGCTATATGTACGGATCTTATGCATGCGTGTATGTTATAGTAGTTGTGATTGCTGTTGTCTAGCTGGATTATTGTGTGGATTGCAGGTTAAGGCTGACATGGGACTCGGTGTCCCATGTGCCGGTCACGATCCGAGTTGGGTCGTGACACAAACGCAGGCTAATTATATGAAAGGATTATAAATAATCTATATGGGGTGTTTCTTAACACTTTACAAGATAATTGTTTGGGAATAATTTATTTCTATATTTATTTCAATCTTTACAAATAATTATCAATTATTTCATAGAAAATGAAAATTTTATATTTTGAATATATCTTTGATCAATTGAAAGGCAAGAATAAAATATTTGTATGACATAAGAATGCTAATTATGGAATAAAATATCTGATATACTAACATTAATTACTATATTAAGAATATTTTAGAAATTATAATATGCATTTAAAGGAATATATATACGCTTTCAATTTTGATGCACTGACAGTGTGAAAGTGTTTAACACTGTCATCCAATCAAAACATCGCTTCATTTATATGAGTTTTAAGGTAATGAAAGAGAGAAAACATTATCATAACCCACATGGCGTCACATGATTGAACGACTTTGTAAAAAATTTATATACTATCAGTGGATGAAAATTAAATCATATATATATATAGAGAGGGGAAGGATCTGTTTACATCAGTGTAAGATATAATGTTGATCTTACACCGGTTATAATTTTTTAATGAATATATTTTTTTTCAAAATTCACCGTTGGATTGGAAGCTTATATACTTTATATCATCTCTAATAAATTTTACATTAATAAAAAATCATTTGATACTTTTTTTGTATGTCTATAAATCGACGTAATAAATAGTTTGCAAATGTGTATAACTTAGAATACTTTAATCACAATCTTATAGTTGTTCAATTTATTTGAAATTTGGCACAGACAATATAATCACTTTGATATGCAATTGTAATTCAACGGTTGGATTGACAAAAATATATTCTATAAAAAGTTATTGAAGGTTCAAGTATACTAAATCTTACACCATTGTCAAAGTATCCCTCCTTATATATATATATATATATATATATATATATATATATGAATATTTATTGATAAACAAATAAATCTGTTATTTATGGGATAACATTCCCGGATATAACTGGTGAAAAAAGAAATTCAATGAAGGGAAAGATATCAAAACAAATCACCCTATTTTAGTTATGCTTTTAAGAAGATATCATTTGTCATAATGACAATTAATGCATCAATCATTATAAAACTGACGTATAACAACCAAGCAACCAAGATTTGTGTTCCACCACACAGGGAGAAAAATTGTTTCTAAAAACTTTTTTTTTTAAATTCAGCGGCATACAATGGCAAAAGCTTCCTTGTTGCTTCCTTGCTTGTTAGTTTTATTTCTCATAGCATCGTCTGGATCCGGTATTCTCCTTTCTCTCTCTTTCAATTCTTTGTGTTATATATTGTTCATGCTTGAAATTAAAATATTGTCTTGCATTCTGTTTTGTAGTTTTAATCTCTATTCACTGGAAAACATTTTTTGTTGAGTAATAAAACTAAAAGAAAGATGTCATATTGTGGGGAGTGGCATATACTATGATAATATGTCATTTCTCATTAGTATATAAATAAAATAATTCATGATAAAAATATTATAATTAAATATGTTTAAATAAGCTAAGAAATGTATATTATATAGCAGCGAAACGATAAATTAAACCAAATATAAATGAGATTATATGTGGACTGTCATTTTTAATTTGATTTTATTATACATGTCTTGTTAATTCTCATAGGAATATAATATTTTATCTAGAATTTTACAAACACATGTATATATGTATACTGTTAAGGAATAGTATTGTATTTTCTTGTTATTGTATTATGTTTTCAATCTTGTATTTTCTTGTATTTTTTTTTGGGCCTTGTTGTTATAAATAGCCCAATCCTTTCTTTTGTATTCGTATGATTAGAAGTAATAATAAGAGCTTCAGGGTGCCAATGAGGGTTTGCACACCTGGTTCAGCCTTTCGCCCATGCTAGGCGTGACTTGGGTTCGAATCTTGGGGAGCCTTCTTTGGTAGGCGATCTGTAAATTCCACTATAAATCCTCGTTGAGGTTGGTGGTATGCCATGGCCTTGCATGGGGGTGTGCCTCCCGTAATCTAAACTTTTCTTAATAAAAATAAAATAAAAATAAAAGCTCTCTTCTCTTTCCTTTTGTTTTCCTCACATATACTATGTAGTGAATATAATAAGAATTTTGAAAAATATATAGATACAACTTTAATTTTCTAATTTTTCAATGATAAAATAATATTTAAATATATGTAGTAAAAAGAGACTTAGATTTATAAATTAAAATAACTGAAATTTTATTTATTTTACTTCAAACTTGCATATATCTTAGGGTACTTATTAATTTTGTTTAAAAATTTCTTTCATTGATTGATTCAAAAAATTGATCTAAGAGTCGAAAGAGAAAATATTATTTAATTTATAAATTATTTGATATAATTCTATATTTCGTTTCATTAGAAAAATATTCATTTAATATATATAAAGAGTATTCAAGCAAAACAACCATTTGTTATTCGAATATACGTTTAAAATTACATTTAGTGTATATAGAATTAATTTATTTTTTAAAAAATTAATTGATATTAATTTTTATTACTTATTTAAGTAACTATATTTTTTTATTATTTTATCATTCATTCTATTATATAAGTATGTATATATATATATATATTAATAATTTGTATTTAATTTATTATTCAAAAATATTTTATTATAATATTTTTTATCATAAAATATTTTATTTATACTAATAAGAAATAACATATTATCATAGTATAAAAACAAATGGTTGTGATTATAGACAAAATGTTAAAATTGTTATATTAGTGAAGGATATTTTTCTAACAATACTTAAAATTGTTAAAGGGTTTAATTTTCATCCACCGACAGCGTACCTTTTTTTTTTACACAGTCATCCAAAAATGTACTGTCACGTCAGCTATGATTTTATTTTCTCTCTCTCACTACTATGATATTAATTTTTATTACTTATTTAAGTAACTATATTTTTTTATTATTTTATCATTCATTCTTTTATATAAGTATATATATATATATATATTAATAATTTGTATTTAATTTATTATTTAAAAATCTTTTATTATAATTTTTTTTATCATAAAATATTTTATTTATACTAATAAGAAATAACATATTATCATAGTATAAAAGCAAATGGTTGTGATTATATTGATCCGTACAAAATTGGAAAGTTCAATATTGATCCGTACAAACAAAAAAATTATCGTACGAACATGTACATAAGGATAAATTTCTCCCATTTTTTGAAATCTGAAGGACCAATATTGGACTTTCAAATTCTGAGGGACTAATTTGTCCTGCAATGTATTTCTGAAGGACCATCTTAGTATTTACTGTCTCTGCGTATATGGATACGGTGGTTATATGGTTTGATACATCTTGGTTTTACATACTACAACTTATGTCTCTGCGTATATGGATACAGTGGTTATATGGTTTGATATATCTAGGTTTTACATACTACAACTTACAATTATTCAATATTTTTTAGTTAGTAGTTAACAACGTAAACTTATCACGCCATAAAACTAGACTATAGTATTTAGGTGAATCTAAGGTATCTAATATTGGAATTGAAAGCATTGAAATTTAGGCTCTAGTTGCAAGAAAAACTTTATTGAATGAATATTTTCTCTCCTAAAACACCATTTTTTTTCTTATTGTTTTCTGTACGCCTTTTTGAAGTTTTAACAAGGGTGAACAAATTTGGCAGGTCTTGCAGAGAAAAATGGTGAATGCAAAAGCGATGAAGAGTGTGAATATATACATTGCTCCCCCTATCGCTGTACAAAAAGCTGCCTTGATGGACGGTGTATTTGTGATTGTGGTCCACCGAGTACTGAAAATGTTTGATATGCAAACCATTTTGAAATAAAGTTTTTTGAAGCTTATGGTTCAAAAGTACGATGACAAAATATAAATTTTAGTAACTAATTTCATGAAGGCCTATTAGTTACCAATTGTACTGGATATCAAGATTGATATCAAAATTCTATGGCTTTTGGAAGTTTTATTTGATATAAATTATAATATTGATATAATCAGCGCAAGAAAATATTGATATAATTTTAGATATGTTTAATTATAATGTAAGTTTCTATAGTTCACCAAATTTTAAATTTAGTCCCTATAATTTAAAAGTTTATAATTGAGTCCTTGCCGTTTAAATTTTTATCTAATTGAGTTCTTGACATTAATATTTATTAAAAAAATTTATCAACCATATTTTAGAAATGCGGTTAAAGACAAAAAAAAAAGTGAAAAAAATATTAAATTCTAATTAAATGTTATTTACTATTTTATATTTTACTTTTTGTACTTCTATTTTGTTCCATAATATATACTTATTTAAATATATTTTTAATTAAATAAATTTTTGTTATATTTTTTATTTTTATTTAATTTTTATTTATATATTATAATAAGTAAATTAAAAGGATATTAAATTATTTGTAAAAAATTGCTTTTATTTATTTTTAATTCCATCAATTTCAAATAAAATAAATTAGTAAAGTATATAATACTAAATTAAAATTCATCAAACATAGTCAACAAAAGGTCAAAAAATATAACAAAGCAGGTTGAATCCATTTTTGACATTCCTATCATGATCGCCTTTTATTCTCTGTATCTTCAACTTGTTTTTTTTAAGAGTTTAATTTGTCCTAGCAACTTGATATGCATTCACGTGTCTAAATAACAATTCGTATTGTAATTGAGCCATTCTAACTTCAAAATCGAATTCCAATTTTTTTGAATAAATTTTTTTTATTTTTTAAAGTAATATAAAGTCACATTTTTTAATTTTTTAAGATATTAATACAGTTAGTTATTTATTTCAATTGCATATATAAAATTAATAATATTTAATAGTTCAATTAATCATAATATATAAAAAAATGGAATGACGAAGGTAGTTATTATAAAAAAGATAAAGAAAAGAAGTTATAACATTTTTATTTTATTTAATATTATTTTGGAGTCTAAAAATAACTATCTTTTCGACATTTCTTCTTATATAAATATATAAGTAATAAATATATTATTAGTGTAAAATATTTTTTTTATTTTTTTATACCGTGAGTGCAAAATTATTTTATGTTGAAAATGTAAAGTAATCAAACATTTTTTAAGTTTTTAAGTCATTAATCAAATTATAATCATCATAAATGAGTGTCAGGTTGTGTAGACAACAGTGAAAATTGTGTCTTAGAAAAAAAATAGAGAAAGAAGAGACATAAAATTAAATAGAAAGGGATAAAAATCATTATTTTTGTACTAATCTGAACGTGTAATATAAAAGCTTTATATATTTTTTTTAATCTTTGTTCTTACCACCGTTTCTATATTTCTATCTTGTCTTATCATATGTATCACTGTATCATACCAAACACAGGCTAATTATATGAAAGCATTATTAGTAATCTATATGGGGTGTTTCTTAACACTTTACAAGATAATTGTTTGGGAATAATTTATTTCTATATTTATTTCAATATTTACAAATAATTATCAATTATTTCATAGAAAATGATAATTTTATATATTGAGTATATCTTTGATCAATTGAAAGGCAAGAATAAAATATTTATATGACATAAGAATGCTAATTATGGAATAAAATATCTATCTGTCACGACCCAACTCGGATCCGTGACCGGCACATGGGACACCAAGTCCCATGTCAGCCTTAACTTGGACTCCACACAAAGACAAGCTAAACAACAACACCCACAGCTACTTTAATAACGCACATCCTATATAATCCATACATATAATAGGGTCCTCAAGTATTACCCTTATACTCATAACCTATACAATCCAAACATAACATCCTACTTAAATCAGAATCAACATAATACAACGAGTCTTAATTAGACTATACCAAACACACATAACATAGACAATCCTATTTGTAAACTTATGGAGCATACTACAGAGAAAAAAGACAATAACTTAACGCCTCTAACATTGAGGCTCACCGAATCTAAGAGCTTGGAGGAACGGAAGGATTCGCCTCCGGATCTGCACCTGAATCTGAAAATGTTTTGTATGAATGGGTGAGTCATACGCTCAGTGAATAAACAGGTTATAAGTAGTGTATATATGAAGCATATAACAGTACAACGCAATTACAACATAAACCAATAACATATAATCATACATAAACCAACACAACAGATATATAACTCGGACGTTCTTATACAGTCTCTTTATCTTGGTAGCTTTTAACCTATGAGCACCTGGAGCCCAACCCCGACTCATGTTCATAGGTAACATGGGTGTCCCGCGAGCTATGCCCCTCATCAGACACCATACTGGGAAACCCCGCGAGCTATGCCCCTCCTCAGGTTTCCCATTTACGACCCCGCGAGTAATGCCCCTCCTCAGGTCGTTTTATCATCTCTTAATTCATTCAAATTTTATCTTATTTAGCGCTGTTAGTGGAACATATCATTCACAATCACAGCATAAGTAATTCATCATCATCTTCATAACATTTACATAGCACTCATGCATCATCGTTTCATCATCACATCATCAGCATCATATCATAAATACAACGGCATCAAATCATCCTCATGTCATAATCATATCATCATTATTTTATTACACTAAACAAAGAAATTTCTAGATTTCCACACATCCAATCTCATCTAATACCAAATTATCATCATAAACACTCAAGTGTCAAGTTTTCGGGTGGTGGTGAACGAGGGGAAATGGAGGTATAACTTAAACACATGACAGCAATGAATTAAAATCATAAAAAATGAGGTTTTTACACTGTGTAATCGATTACAGACTCACTGTAATCGATTACAGCCTTTAAAATATGAGTTTTGTGAATTTTTGCACTGTGTAATCGATTACAGACAGCACCAGTAGCGATTTTCTGCGAAAAATAACGCGAAAAATTCCCCCAAATCCACTTTTTCACCACAACCCATCCAAATCAAACATAACCAACATGAAATATCAATTATATATCAACTAATCTCAGTCCCTATCAACTATCATAGCAAGAAATTCATAATATCAATCAAAATCATACATAAACTACAAATAACCCATTACTCACAAATTACTCCAATGAGCTCCAAGACTCCACCCGGAGCTAGGATGAGTTCCCCGGAGCTTCCCTAGTTGGTTGAGACCCTAGAGAACACATCACAAACCTCAATCTCACAACAAAATCAAAAACCCCAATTAGGAACCCTAAAACCCCAAATCCGAAAATTAGAGAAAATAGACATCAACGGAGAAAAAGAAATACTCTACACTTACCCTCAATATACTAGATGAACAAAGCTAGCTTGATCTTTGATGATTAATGGGGTTTGGGTTTTGGATTTGAGAAGAAAGAAAGGGGATGAAGAAGAAGAAGAAGAAGAGAAATGAGGGAGAGAGAGAAAAACGTGAATGAGGGGGGGAGGAAGAAGGGAAAGGAAGGAAAAAGAGGGGAAAGGTGGGGCCCACGTGGTCCTATCTCCCCGGTTATACCGTGATCTCTTACTCAAACAAACCCAGACTACCCAAGGTATTACAATCTTCCCCCCTTAAAGAATTCGAACCCCGAATTCAAACACAGAAGGGAAAAGAGATTACCTGAAACATGAAAGAGGTGTGGATACTTGCTCCGCATGGCTTCGTCGGGTTCCCACGTAGCCTCTTGACCAGAGTGGTTCCGCCAAACCACCTCCACTCTAACAACTCCCTATAGAACGGAACTTCGGTACTTTGTCGATCCTCAATCAACATCGATTCCTACTCCTATGCCCGTGCTAAACCAAGGGTAACACTTGACGCTCTAGAACACGAGATAGGTCGGATAAATACTCCCCCGAAGGTCTAATATCTAGAGGACAAAACTTCCATCACTTTCCAAATCTCATCACATCCTTTCCTCCACGACTCAAAGGGACACATGACCCTCTCAAGGGAACCTCAAGGTTCATCTCTTGTCGTTATCATCTACCTTTGGCTTTCACTAGGTCGAAACCCAAAATCGCTACTTCGCCCCTCTCGAACATTTCACACAGATTCCGCAATTCCTTTTCCTCTCACCAAGTCTTAAGAAGGAGTAATGCCAACACTGGGCCTACTTACTGATATTACAAGACCGATACAAAGATACATGTGATCCTCATCTTCTGCAAAAATCATGTCCAACACTCTGGAGCCTGCCTCCCAGCATTTGGAAAGCCCTCACCTCCTGAGGTGATTAACATCACCAGGGTCGAGGCGGTTCCCTCACGACTCCCGACTTACTTCAATAATACCAGGTGAACTAAATCTCTCGATCAGAGATAAGGAGAAGGGAGTTTCATGTTGCTGTACAATATCATTAGCGGAGAGTTGAACATAACCGGATACCACATAAATCATCTTTACCAAATGACATGAGCCTCTCAGCTCATCTAGCCCACCGAAAACCATACAGAGTCAAACACCTCAAAATCTACAACGTAAGGTTGTCACAAAATCCATGTCAATCATTACCAACTTTAACCCGCTGATATGCCAATCACGAGAAACACAAGTCATCACAGTTCTCTTCATGCCTTACCACTAAATAACTCATTCCGGTCTCAATACCTCTTAGCATCTCTTGGGTGATACGAACATATAACAATGTGGGTGTCATTTACAGTCAACCTTCTCAAATCACATACGTTGGTACCCCAAAACTCCTACTTCAATCTTAACGTCCTTTTTCGTTTCCAATGAAAATTCCAAGTTCTTACATCATCATCATTAACCTTAAGCTCTTTCACCCTTGGATCTTCTCACTGTGACATACTAATCCGAATCAACACCACTAAGTCTCATCGCGTGTTAGAATTACCCTTGTCTTCCTGACTTAAAATGCAATCTTTTCACACCAATCTGACATACTTCATCCACTAGGGTTTTACCGTAGAAACAATAAAAGATAATCAACACACGGACTTCGGTCTCCTACATCAACAACCTTATTATCTTCCTCCCAGCTGATAAATAATATTGCACACAATCCTCAAACATCGTGTCCACCTACGTGTCCTCAGATCTCAAGAGCAAACTTCATTATAAACACCTCCCATTCGTGGGTGAAATGTCCCTACTCACGTTGTTTTAACTTTCTTAAACATAGGCAACACCTTTCCATGATTCCCAAGAGAACCTTCAAATGTTGTACTCGAACCATCGTTACACTGGGGCCCTCCTGATCCTGACTTTATAAGAATAGAGACGGTGCTCACGCACTCCTTAAGCTTTTGGAAACTATGATTGACTTCTGACCACTGAGAGCGAACACCATCTTCGATTGACCGTGTCAACGGTACCACTGTTGCCAAGAAATCCTGAACAGAAGTGTCAGCAACACTGACTAAGTCCAAGAAACTCCTGGTTAGAGATGTGGTCTTTGGCTACTGCCGGATTGCTCTCTCCTTCTTGGGGTTTACCATAACCCGTCCTATCCAAGGGAAACCTCTCCATCCAAGGGTCGCATAGCACGCAGAGACGAGATCAAAGAGGCACGAATCACATACTATTCTTCTTGAGACACAAGGCTCACGCTATAGGGAAATAATCCCTACCTGCCTGGAACGTTAAATCTCTGATGCACGACATACGACAACTAAGACACACACCACGACAACATCAAAATTCACTCCTTGGTTCCAGTCACAACTTCCTCTTACTTTCCCTCTATCAGACCTGTCCGACAGGTTATCCGACGACACGACTGCTGGAGATGGTATCCAAAGGATAGATCGAGTCAGGTATGTGTCGGAGACTCCCACTAAGTGAGGACATTACCACACAAGGTGTCCCAACTGCTTAAATCTGAAACATATGCTCAGTCTCTGACGACATAACCCTGAATGAGACCTCTTGCACAAGTTCCAAAGAGGGCGAGGAGGTCTAAACGACTCTAACCGTCGCATGATAGGGGAAACATATTGCTGAATCAAGAATCCAACCCGACCTGATTCTAGTTGCGGTCCTCACTGACCGAATCTTCCTCTTGAAGTGAAACAGCGGTCCCAATAACTTTAAGGCTCACTCGAAGTAGTCCCACTAGATACTATCCTTTACTCTTGTTCCTCTTTTCCAAACTTCTACTAACTCCTTACTCCCCTTGCATGCTCTCAATATTAAGGCCAACACCCATGACCCTAGGTAAAGACACTCTCTTTATCTGGAAATATATATATCAAAACACATCGGTTTCCTTAGCGCCTTCATAATCCGCTTGACTCTCTTCCTTCTCAGGTGACTTCATGAGTTCCATAGCCGTATAACCCAACTGGACTCTACAGCGCACCCAAATACCAACATAAATAGGACCTGCTTGATCTTAAAGACTACTATGCTAAAAACCTTCTTGAATATCCGAGACTATCCTTCCTCTGAAGACTTTGACGAACTCCTCTCACACCGGCGGTGACATCCTGTCACTTGCCTCTTTCCACCAACACCTCGTACCAAGGAACAACATTCCCTTGTATATAGTGGGTTGTTATATCCACGTCCAACATCATCATGACATCGAAGGGCCTATAGAACTCGGGTAGCCCTGTATAAAACTCCTGAGGGTCTTCGCCCATGGGGTCTCTTGAGAACTTCGGCGGTCAACATCAGACAGAATTCCAGACTTACTTCCTTCCCGTCATCCGGTTGTGGTTCACGTCCTTGTGGTGCCCTCTTCATGTAGGGTTACATATCGCCGCTTCTCTAGTTCCGACTATTCAAGATCTATATCACTGTGCTAAGCACTCGATGAATCTCTCTTATCGTTTAAGCATGGATGGTCTACATTCTATCCTTATGAAAAGGGTAAGGGTTCCCTAACAAGGGGATACCCCCTACCAAGCATAACCTTAAGGTAACATCCCCTCACTTATCAAGGTGGCATATCACCTAGAAAACAAAAGCATCTGAAACACTGCACCAGGTGTGCATATCCCTAGGTAGTAGGGATTCAACGACGAGAAAACCTATATTGACCAGATCCTACGATGACATCCTAAAATTGTCTTCCTTAGAGTCACAATTTTTTGGAAATGGGTCGGCAACCATTTACACTATTGTCACCTTACTGAAGAATAATTGCTCCATAAGTTACAAAACTCAAACCTGTCTCTGATACCAACTTTGTCACGACCCAACTCGGATCCGTGACCGGCACATGGGACACCAAGTCCCATGTCAGCCTTAACCTGGATTCCACACAAAGACAAGCTAAACAACAACACCCACAACTACTTTAATAACGCACATCTTGTATAATCCATACATATAATAGGGTCCTCAAGTATTACCCTTATACTCATAACCTATACAATCCAAACATAACATCCTACTTAAATCAGAATCAACGTAATACAACGAGTCTTAATTAGACTATACCAAACACACATAACATAGACAATCCTATTTGTAAACTTATGGAGCATACTACAGCGACAAAAGACAATAACTTAACGCCTCTAACATTGAGGCTCACCGAATCTAAGAGCTTGGAGGAACGGAAGGATTCGCCTCCGGATCTGCACCTGAATCTGAAAATGTTTTGTATGAATAGGTGAGTCATACGCTCAGTGAATAAACAGGTTATAAACAGTGTATATATGAAGCATATAACACTACAACGCAATTACAACATAAACCAATAACATATAATCATACATAAACCAACACAGCAGATATATAACTCGAACGTTCTTATACAGTCTCTTTATCTTGGTAGCTTTTAACCTATGAGCACCTGGAGCCCAGCCCCGACTCATGTTCATAGGTAACATGGGTGTCCCGCGAGCTATGCCCCTCATCAGACACCATACTGGGAAACCCCGCGAGCTATGCCCCTCCTCAGGTTTCTCATTTACGACCCCGCGAGCTATGCCCCTCCTCAGGTCGTTTTATCATCTCTTAATTCATTCAAATTTTATCTTATTTAGCGTTGTTAGTGGCACATATCATTCACAATCACATCATAAGTAATTCATCATCATCTTCATAACATTTACATAGCACTCATGAATCATCGTTTCATCATCACATCATCAGCATCATATCATAAATACAACGGCATCAAATCATCCTCATGTCATAATCATATCATTATTATTTTATTACACAAAACAAAGAAATTTCTAGATTTCCACACATCCAATCTCATCTAATACCAAATTATCATCATAAACACTCAAGTGTCAAGTTTTCGGGTGGTGGTGAACGAGGGGAAATGGAGGTATAACTTAAACACATGAAAGCAATGAATTAAAATCATAAAAATGAGGTTTTTACACTGTGTAATCGATTACAGACTCACTGTAATCGATTACAGCCTTTAAAATATGATTTTTGTGAATTTTTGCACTGTGTAATCGATTACCAGTTCGTGGTAATCGATTACAGACAGCACCAGTAGCGATTTTCTGCGAAAAATAACGCGAAAAACTCCCCCAAATCCACTTTTTCACCACAACCCATCCAAATGAAACATAACCAACATGAAATATCAATTATATATCAACTAATCTCAGCCCCTATCAACTATCATAGCAAGAAATTCATAATATCAATCAAAATCATACATAAACTACAAATAACCCATTACTCACAAATTACTCCAATGAGCTCCAAGACTCCATCCGGAGCTAGGATGAGTTCCCCGGAGCTTCCCTAGTTGGTTGAGACCCTAGAGAACACATCACAAACCTCAATCTCACAACAAAATCAAAAACCCTAATTAGGAACCCTAAAACCCCAAATCCAAAAATTAGAGAAAATAGACATCAACGGAGAAAAAGAAATACTCTACACTTACCCTCAATATACTAGATGAACAAAGCTAGCTTGATCTTTGATGATTAATGGGGTTTGGGTTTTGGATTTGAGAAGAAAGAAAGGGGATGAGGAAGAAGAAGAAGAAGAGAAATGAGGGAGAGAGAGAAAAACGTGAATGAGGGGGGAGGAAGAAGGGAAAGGAAGGAAAAATAGGGGAAAGGTGGGGCCCACGTGGTCCTATCTCCCCGGTTATTCCGTGATCTCTTACTCAAACAAACCCAGACTACCCAAGTTATTACAATTATAGTCTTTAAAATAATAAATTACATAATTTTTAAAACTTAGTAGAAATTGAAGGCTATAGACTTTAAAATTTGAGATTTCACTATTTTCTAAAAACACTTGAAAAGTAATGATTATAGTCTTTAAAATAATGAATTCCATAATTGTTTGAACAAAGTAGAAATTGAAGACTATATACTTTAAAAAGTGAGATTTTACTATATGTATGCACAACTTATAATATATAGTGTACATGATATGTAATATATGGTGTGCATATTGTATAATATACACAATATGTTTGTTGTTTTGACTGTTTTTTTGTTCCCAAACATTTATCATATGGAAAGAGATTTCAATCTATAATTTGAGTTACCAAACTCTAATGAATAAATCATATTTTTTATTTATTATTTACTTTTCTTAAAAATTAAGTAATTCAATAAAATTTATTTCAAAGTTTTGTGATAAAAGTCACATCTTTAATTGAAAAAATATTAGTAACTTTATTATCATAATTCGTTTCCACTCCAAAATTAAAAAATAGATCTTTTCGAAAACTTTTAAATTAGATCTCATATGAGTAGCTTTTATAAAAATCAATTAAAAACAATATGCATTTACTCAATAATAAGACAACAAACACATCCTAACTCTAAAACTTACTATTTATTATTATTTTTCAATAATTTGTTTTTAATAACCATGAGGCCTTGACAAAGTTGGTAGTTACCTATATGGATTCCTAAGTATATATCTAATCAGGAATTTAATTACTAGCTGCGTGTATTGAGAGGGTCTTATGACTAGAGGTTTACCCCTTTTACAATAAAGTTCTCGCCTAAAAAAGATTACAAAAATATCTAGGGCGAAGTAATTAAGGATTCGGTAAAGCTTGTTGTACATCAAAAATACATCCATCAAATATTCAACGTGTGCTATATGTCATACGTAATGTGTGCTATACGTAATGTGTTATACTTATAGCACACATTACGTATATCATATATAGCACACGTTGCATATTCGATAGATATATTTTTGATATACAACAAACATTACTGGTTAAGGATTGGTGAAAGAGAAATCATAATTGATTTATATTTTCTCTCTCATATTCATTAATAAAACTCCTTTTTGCCTTTTTACCTTTGACTATATAATAATTGACAATAACTTTGTGGACCACTTTACACCGGAGCATAGTTTGATATTAACTTGACTTTCTAAGTTGTCTTTATCATACACTTCAACAACTTGCATCTCTTATTATAAATTAAATGGATTGGTGTTCATTCTTGGTTCATATTCAGTTCAACCTCTCAAATCTATACATTCATAATCTTTTTGTTTAAAAAAAGAGTGAGAAAGGTGATTAATTTTTTTGACAGAGGATATGGAGCATGTAGATTCCTTCATTCACTGTGATCGATCTGCAAAATCAAGTTCTGGTAAATCCTAATACAGAGAGATAATAACGTTTCTTTTATATAGTTGTATCTGATTGAATAAAACTACGATAATTTTAGACTTTTTCACTTTAACCCTACTATATTTCCGGCCTCTATTATTTTTTTCATAGGTACACTTTTACCATGTATTCACTATATTGTTCGCACCATTTCATTTCATAACTTACAGTGGATGTTTCAAATTTAAACCTTCAACAACCAAATCATGCCTCTGTTGATAATGAAGCTCCAATTCCAACCAATCAAGACAATAATTGTGAAATATCAATTACATCTGTGATCAAAATCATGCGACAGAGCCTTCCAGATAACGCAAAATTCAAGGATGATGCTGAGGTGCTATTTCCGCCATGTGTTTCAAAGTTAATAAGCTTCGTAACCAACAAGGCCAATGTGAAGTGCCAACGCGAGCGCAGAAAGACTTTGAAAACAGAGGACTTATTGTGGGCAATGGAGAATCTTGGCTTTAATGATTATGTTGGGCCTCTTTGTAGTTACCTTAATCACTATCGCCATAATAAAGGCAACGTCACCATAAATAATGGACCTAGGCCTAATCAGGCACCTAATTATGAACCTAGGCCTATTTCCAATAATAGTGGGTTCATTTCTGAGCCCAAGCTTGGACCTATTAATGGGCCTACACCTCAGCCTCTTCATGGGATTGCACCTGAGTCTAGTCTTGGGATGCTTCAATCAACCTTGTCCACACAACCACCACCATTTTCTTCTGGTCAAGGATTTTCCATGAACTTAGAAAGAAATTTGGATATGGTTGATGCACCAATGAACTTGGATGAGTTCTTAGGAGATGGGTCAAATAATGATGGTTCCCCATATGATGATATAGCTGATTTTGATCCATCTGTTTTCCTCAACCTCGATTTTGATAACATTTAAGGTGTGGGAAATGCTTGTTGGATCTAGAGAGAGAGATAGAGAGAATGATGTAGTAATATGACAAATTCAAGATCATTATATGCATTGCTATAAAATATGAAAAATAATAATGTAACAATTTGTCTCTATGTCTATGATATTACTTTCTTGTTATTTTCTCATTAATAATACTAGATGTACAATGAGAAACCAACAGATGTAGTCAATTGGTTCATTTTACCTTTGATTTGGGCTCAAATAATCATTGAAATTGTATTGGGCTAAGAAATTATGGCCCAAAATCTCATTTATTTGCTAGTTTTTCATTGTACATTTAATATCACTCTTTTCTCATTTATGTTTAAACATTTCATAAGATTGAATTTTGTATAACTATAAGCATCAAATATAAAAGCCGAATTCTCATTCTTGAATTAGGAATAAAAGGTAATGCTTTATTTGAGAAAACTATAACGTTATAGACTTTAAAAATTAATATTTCACTATTTTTCTAGAAACACTCTAAAAGTAAATACTATAGTCTTTAAAATAGTGAATTACATAATTTTTAAACAAAGTAGAAATTGAAGGCTATAGATTTTAAAAATTGAGATTCAATATTTTTCTAGAAACACTATAAAAGTAAAGACTATAGTCCTTAAAATACTGAATTACATAATTTTTCAAACTTAGCAGAAACCGAAGGCTATAGACTTTAAAAGAAGAGATTTCACTATTTCTCTAGAAACAGTATAAAAGTAAAGATTATAGTATTTAAAATACTGAATTACAAAATTTTTAAAACATAGTATAAATTGAAGGCTATAGACTATAAAAATTGAGATTTCACTATTATTCTAAAACACTTAAAAAGTAAAGACTATACTCATTAAAATATTGAATTACATAATTTTTAAATCTTAGTAGAAATTGAAGGATATAGACGTTAAAAAGAGAGATTTTAATATATTTCTAGAAACACTATAAAAGTAAATATTATAGTCTTTAAAATAATAAATTACATAATTTTTAAAACTTAGTAGAAATTGAAGGCTATAGACTTTAAAATTTGAGATTTCACTATTTTCTAAAAACACTCGAAAAGTAATGATTATAGTCTTGAAAATAATGAATTCCATAATTGTTTGAACAAAGTAGAAATTGAAGACTATATACTTTAAAAAGTGAGATTTTACTATATGTATGCACAACTTATAATATATAGTGTACATGATATGTAATATATGGTGTGCATATTGTATAATATACACAATATGTTTGTTGTTTTGACTGCTTTTTTGTTCCCAAACATTTATCATATGGAAAGAGATTTCAATCTATAATTTGAGTTACCAAACTCTAATGAATAAATCATATTTTTTATTTATTATTTACTTTTCTTAAAAATTAAGTAATTCAATAAAATTTATTTCAAAGTTTTGTGATAAAAGTCACATCTTTAATTGAAAAAATATTAGTAACTTTATTATCATAATCCGTTTCCACTCAAAAATTAAAAAATAGATCTTTTCGAAAACTTTTAAATTAGATCTCATATGAGTAGCTTTTATAAAAATCAATTAAAAACAATATGCATTTACTCAATAATAAGACAACAAACACATCCTAACTCTAAAACTTACTATTTCTTATTTTTTTTCAATAATTTGTTTTTAATAACCATGAGGCGTGACAAAGTTGGTAGTTATCTATATGGATTCCCTATAAGTATATATCTAATCAGGAATTTAATTACTAGCTGCGTGTATTGAGAGGGTCTTATGACTAGAGGTTTACCCCTTTTACAATAAAGTTCTCGCGTAAAAAAGATTACAAAAATATCTAGGTCGAAGTAATTAAGGATTCGGTAAAGCTTGTTGTACATCAAAAATACATCCATCAAATATTCAACGTGTGCTATATGTCATACGTAATGTGTGTTATACGTAATGTGTTATACTTATAGCACACATTACGTATATCATATATAGCACACGTTGCATATTCGATAGATATATTTTTGATATACAACAAACATTACTGATTAAGGATTGCTGAAAGAGAAATCATAATTGATTTAATTTTCTCTCTCATATTCATTAATAAAACTCCTTTTTGCCTTTTTACCTTTGACTATATAATAATTGACAATAACTTTGTGGACCACTTTACACCGGAGCATAGTTTGATATTAACGTGACTTTCTGAGTTGTCTTTATCATACACTTCAACAACTTGCATCTCATATTATAAATTAAATGGATTGGTGTTCATTCTTGTTTCATATTGAGTTCTGTCACGACCCAATTTGGATCGTGACCGGCACATGGGACACCGAGTCCCATGTCAGCCTTAACCTGAATTCCACACAATAATCCAACAAGACAACAACATCCACAACTACTATAACATACACACATACATAAGATCCATACATATAGCCTGATCATAACATTCAACTTAATCCATAAACCATCATACACAATCCCTACATCTAGATATATATGTCTTACATGTTCATAAATAAGTCTAACAACATCATCACAACAATAGTAAGTCTTACATAGACTTATACAACATCCAACCACTATCCTAGTCCAAGGAAATCATGTTTGTAACATTAGAAGCATACACTAGAAATGAAATACATAATGCCTCTACACATGAGGCTCACCAAATCTAAGAACTCGGAGGAACGGATGAACTCGTCCCTTGATCTGCACCTTGATCTGAAAACATATTGTATGAATGGGTGAGTCATACGCTCAGTGAATAAACAGGTTATACGCAGTGTATGTAAGATACAACAGTGCAAAGCAATTACAACATAAGCCAAAAATAAATATATATCAATCTCGTCGTTCTTATACAATCTCTTTATCTTAGTAGCTTTTAACCTATGAACACCTGGAGCCCAGCCCCGACTCATGTTCATAGGTAGTATGGATGTCCCGCGAGCTATGCCCCTCCTCGGATACCATACTGGGAAACCCCGCGAGCTATGCCCCTCATCAGGTTTCCCATTTACGACCCCGCGAGCTATGCCCCTCCTCAGGTCGTTTTACCATCTCTTAATTCATTCAATTTTTATCTTACTTAACGCTGTTAGTAACACATATCATTCATGATCACTCATTCATAATCACAGCATACTCACTTCATCATCATCATTACAACAGTTCAATATCAAGTTTGGGGTAGTGGTGAACGAGTGGATTTGAATACATAACTTAAAAGTATAAGAATTTGAAGTTAAAGTCTTAAAAATAGAGTTTTTGTACTGATGTAATCGATTACAGGGGCCTGTAATCGATTACCAGCTTCAAATTTCGTTCTGAAGAAAATTTTTGTAAAAATTGGCAGTCTGTAATCGATTACAATCCCGCAGTAATCGATTACAGTAATCGATTACAGGGTCTTGGTAATCGATTACAGTAATCGATTACCAATTCACTGTAATCGATTACAGCCTGGATCAGAAACGAAAATTTGCAGAAAACTTCGCGAACATCATCTCCAATTCCACATTTTCACCACAACCCATCCAAATCAAACACAACCAACATGCAATATCAGTTATATATTAACCAATCTCAGTCCCTATCAACTATCATAGCAAGATATTCACAGATTCAAGCAAAATCATACATAAACCACAAATAACCCATTACTCACAAATTACTCCAATGAGCTCCAAGACTCCACCCGGAGCTAGTATGAGTTCCCCGGAGCTTCCCTAGTTGGTTAAGACCCTAGAGAACACATCACAAACCTCAATCTCTCAACAAAATAAAAAATCCCAATTAGGAACCCTAACCCCCAAATCCGAAAATAGGAGAAAATAGACACCAAGAGAGAAAACGAAATACACTACACTTACCCACAATATACTAGATGAGCAAAACACACTTCAATCTTCAAGATGGATGAGAGATTGAGAGAGGAGGAAGATGAGAAAAGAGGAAAGGAAGAAATGGAGAAGAGAAAGAGAGAGGGGCTGCGTGAGAGAGAAGAGAATGAAAGAAAAAGAAGAAAGAAAAGAGAAAAGGAAGGGAAAGGGAAAGAAAGGAAGGGTGGGGCCCACGTGGTCCTATCCCCCTGGTTGTACCGTGATCTCTTACTCAAACTAACTCAAACTACCCCAGGTATTACAATCTTCCCCCCTTAAAGAATTCGGACCCTGAATTCAAACACAAAAGGGAAAAGAGATACCTGAAACATGAAAGAGGTGCGGATACTTATCCCGCATGGCTTCCTCGGGTTCCCAGGTAGCTTCCGGACCTGAGTGGTTCCGCCAAACCACCTTCACTGTAGCAACTTCCTTAGTTCGGAGCTTCCTCACCTGACGGTCCACAATCGCCACGGGTTCCTCCTCGAAAGCTAAGTTCTCATCCAGAGGCAACACTTAATGCTCCAGCACATGAGAGGGGTCAGATAGGTACTTCCTTAACATGGACACATGAAAGACGGGGTGTATAGCAGATAACTCAGGGGGAAGTGCCAGATGATAAGCCACGTCTCCAATCTGATCCAAGATCTCAAAAGGCCCGATATAACGGGGACTCAACTTCCCTTTCTTCCCGAACCTCATAACTCCCTTCATCGGAGAAATGCGGAGAAACACGTGATCGCCAACCGAAAACTCCAAATCTCGTCTCTGGTTGTTGGCATAGGCCTTCTGCCTACTCTGGGCCGCTTGCAGCCGTTCCCTGATCAGCTTCACCTTCTCCATGGCATCTTGAACCATGTCAGCTTCACCTTCTCAAACGGTGTCATTCCAATACTGGCCTAATAACTGTTATTATAAGAGAATTCGATCAATAGAAGGTATGGATCCCAACCATCGCCGAAGTCCATCACACAAGCTCGGAGCATGTCCTCCAAAATCTGAATAGCCCTCTCTGACTGCCCATCGGTCTGAGGGTGAAATGTCGTACTGAAATTAAGACGAGTCCCTAAAGCTTCTTGAAAGGATCGCCAAAACCGGGAGGTGAACTGAGTACCTCGGTCCGAGATGATGGAGACAGGAACACCATGGAGTCGCACAATCATCTCCAAGAACAACTGAGCATAGCGAGGCGCTCCGTAAGCCGTCTTAACCGGAATGAAGTGGGCCGACTTGGTCAATCGATCCACAATCACCCATATGGAGTCAAAGCCTCGGAAACTACGGGGTAATCCCGTCACAAAATCCATGGTGATCATCTCCCACTTCCACGTGAGTATCTCCAACGGTTGCAACAACCCTGCAGGTCTTTGATGCTCTGCTTTCACTTGCTGACACACCAAGCACCTGGAAACGAAGTCTGCCACATCCCGCTTCATACCTTCCCACCAAAACAACTGTTTCAAATCCTGATACATCTCCGTGCTACCTGGATGGATGGAATACTTGGAGTTGTGAGCTTCCTCTAGAATGAGCCTCCTCAGATTACCCACATCGGGTACGCATAACCGCTGTCCACACCGTAAAACACCCTCTGAGTCTAGAGATAGCTCCACGTTCTTCCCTTCACTGACCTCTGACACAAGCTTAGCAAGCCTTGGATCATCCCTCTGAACAGATTTAATCTGGTCCACCAAGGAGGATTGAGCCCGCACATGAGCTAAGAGTACTCCAGATCTCCCTAACTCGAAGTGCATGCCCTCCGACTCCAACCTATGGATCTCCTCAACCAACGGTCTCTTCACAACAGCAATATGGGCCAGACTACCCATAGACTTCCTGCTCAACGCATCAGCGACTACATTTGCTCTTCCAGGGTGATATAAGATGGTACAATCATAGTGCTTCAGCAACTCCATCCACCGCCTCTGTCTCAGGTTGAGGTCTTTCTGCTGAAAGATGTACTTCAAGCTCTTGTGGTCAGTGTAGATCTCACACGTCTCTCCGTAGAGATAGTGTCTCCAGATCTTGAGAGCAAACACCACCGCTGCCATCACCAAATCATGAGTGGGGTAGTTCTGCTCATGATTCTTCAACTTCCTTGAGGCATAAGCTATCACCCTCCCATTCTGCATCAAAACACAACCGAGCCCAATCCGGGAAGCATCACAATACACTGAGTAGCGTCCTGAACCGGTAGGCAAGGCCAAAACGGGAGCGGTAGTCAGAGCCTCCTTCAGCCTTTGGAAACTTGACTCACAAGCATCCAACCACAGAAAAGGTGCGTGCTTTTGAGTTAACTGGGTGAGAGGTGCTGCTACCCGAGAGAAATCCTTGACAAATCTCCGGTAGTAGCCCGCAAGACCCAAGAAACTACGGATCTCCGTCACTGTTGTAGGTCTAGGCCATTTCTGAACTGCTTCTACCTTCTTTGGATCCACCATAATACCATCTTTAGACACTATATGCCCCAGAAAGGTTACTTGATCCATCCAAAACTCGCACTTAGAGAACTTGGCATAAAGATTGTGGTCCCTCAGAGTCTGCAGCACAACTCTGAGATGATGCTCATGCTCCTCAGCACACTTAGAGTATACCAGGATGTCGTCGATGAAGACTATGACGAATCGATCCAAGAATGGCTTGAACACTCGGTTCATGAGATCCATAAAAGCTGTAGGGGCATTGGTCAACCCGAAAGACATCACAAGAAACTCGAAATGCCCATATCGAGTACGGAAAGCCGTCTTCGGAATATCTCCCTCCTTAATCCTCAACTGATGGTAACCCGATCTCAGATCAATCTTAGAAAAACAACAAGCACCCTGAAGCTGATCAAACAAATCATCAATCCTCGGAAGAGGGTACTTGTTTCGGACCGTCAACTTGTTGAGCTGCCTGTAGTCCACACAAAGCCTCATGGATCCATCCTTCTTTTTGACAAAAAGAACCGGAGCACCCCAAGGTGATGTGCTCGGTCGAATGAACCCTTTGTCCAAAAGATCCTTCAGCTGATCCTTCAACTCGTTTAACTCTTTCGGAGCCATACGGTAAGGGGGAATGGAAACTGGTTGAGCATCAGGAGCTAGATCAATCCCGAACTCTATCCCCCGATCAGGTGGCATACCCGGCAACTCCTCCGGAAACACATCTGGGTACTCACATACCACTGGAACTTGACCAACACCTATAATACTAGCCTCCATGTTCATCACTGACGCCAGAAAACCTTGACACCCGTGGTCCATCAACTTCATGGCACTCATAGCCGAGATCAAAGAAGCAGGGGTCATACAATGATCCCCTTGGAATTCGAAGGTTGAACTATCGGGAAGGACAAACTTCACCAACTTGGCATAGCAATCCACCGAGGCATGACAGGAAGCCAACCAATCCATGCCCAGGATGACATCAAAGTCCACCATATCAAGGATCACCAAGTTGGCTAAAGTGTCCATCCCGCCCACAGAAACCACACACGACTTGCACACAAGATGAACCATACGAGGTTCTCCGACCGGAGTACTAACCCAAAAAGGATCCTCCAAAGACAGAGGTTGCTCGCCAAGACGGGAAGCAAAGAACGGGGACACATAAGAATGTGTGGAGCCCGGATCAAACAGCACATAAGCTTCAGAAGAACAAACTTTTGCTATACCTGCCACTATAGCATTGGATTCCTGAGCATCCTGACGGGTCAACGCAAAGACTCTAGGCTGAGCTCTTCCTCCGCCTCCCTGACCACGGCCTCTGTTTCCTCTAGTCGGTCCTCTACCCCCATGCCCAGAAGATCCACCCGGAGACATAGCCGAGAAAGACGGAGTGGGTAAAACCGGTGCCTGAGGCCTAGAAGTTCCACCAGAAAAGCGGGGACAATCCTTGATAAAGTGGCCTGTCTGACCACATCCATAACAGGTGTGAGGAACAACACGACATGGTCCATGATGATACCTTCCACAACTCTTGCAATGAGGGGCACGAGGATCTGGCCAATGCGTACTAGACTGAGAACCACTGCTAGACTGGGACCTCGTCGGCACATCTCTAGGAGTGGATCCTGATGAGTTGGAACCACCCCCAGGTACGAACCTCTGATGCTGGTACCAATGAGATCCACCAGAACTGGATCCTCCAGAGAACTGCCCTGTAGTCTTCTTCTTCTTGTCAAACCCTCTACTAGGCTTGTCTTCCTCTAGGGAACCTTCAATCTCCACTGCAGTGTCCATGACTTGAGAAAAAGTCTTCCGCCCAATCTCATTGTGCAAAATGGATCGCATCGGATCCCTGAGTCCCTTCACAAACCTCCTCACTTTCCGGTCCTCCGAAGTGATCTCTTGAGGTGCATATCGGCATAATCGAGTAAACTGCGTAGCGTACTCGACTACGGACATGCCTTGTGTCTGCTTCAGCCTAAGGAACTGATCAGCCAACAGCTCCCTTCGGTTCTCTGAAAAGAATCTTGCCCTGAAGGCGTCTGTGAACTCTTCCCATACCGGTGGTGGTCTTCTCATGTTTGCCCTTTCAATCCTTAAGGTCTCATACCAGTGGGCTGCAGTGCCCTGCAGAGTATAGGTAACAAGGTCTACGGCCCTCACATCATGACATTGGAGAGCACGTAGAGCCCTCGTAGCCCTATCAAGAAACTCCTCGGGGTCTTCATCCATGGAATCTCCAGAAAAGGTTGGCGGGTTAAGCCTTAGATACGCCTCTAGCGACACCTCTGTAGGTCCAAAGACTTGCGGTCTTCTTCTTGGCGGCTCATATTCAGGGTTAGGGGGAACCTCTTCTCTTTCCTGATTCTGATTGTTCTGATTATTCTGATTAGCCATCATCTGCATCAGAGTGTTCAGAGTCTGACGAATATCCCGGATTTCCGCATCGCGGTCATAATCCATATTGCCCCCTTGGGGTCCCACAGCCTCTTGCTCAGGAGGAGGGTCCCTCTTGATACGAGGTCTACCTCGGGTGCTTCTCCTAGGAGGCATTGTCAGAACAAGATAGCTACACAAACAAACAAGCGTTCAGAAAACAGCAGAAGAGGTGACCCTGAACAATAAGGGATCACCACACAGAAACATCAAGACAAAACCATAAGACATCCTATAAAAGCTTTCACTAGAGTCACAATCTTGTGAAAATGGGCCGGCAACCATTTACACGATTGTCACCCTATTGAAAACAGTTTGCTCCATAAGTTACAGGACTCAACCTAGGCTCTGATACCAACTTTGTCACGACCCAATTCGGATCGTGACCGGCACATGGGACACCGAGTCCCATGTCAGCATTAACCTAAATTCCACACAATAATCCAACAAGACAACAACATCCACAACTACTATAACATACACACATACATAAGATCCATACATATAGCCTGATCATAACATTCAGCTTAATCCAAAAACCATCATACACAATCCCTACATCTAGATATATATGCCTTACATGTTCATAAATAAGTCTAACAACATCATCACAACAATAGTAAGTCTTACATAGACTTATACAACATCCAACCACTATCCTAGTCCAAGGAAATCCTGTCTGTAACATTAGGAGCATACACTAGAAATGAAATACATAATGCCTCTACACATGAGGCTCACCAAATCTAAGAACTCGGAGGAACGGATGAACTCATCCCTTGATCCGCACCTTGATCTGAAAAAATATTGTATGAATGGGTGAGTCATACGCTCAGTGAATAAACAGGTTATACGCATTGTATGTAAGATACAACAGTGCAAAGCAATTACAACATAAGCCAAAAATAAATATATATCAATCTCGTCGTTCTTATACAATCTCTTTATCTTAGTAGCTTTTAACCTATGAACACCTGGAGCCCAGCCCCGACTCATGTTCATAGGTAGTATGGATGTCCCGCGAGCTATGGCCCTCCTCAGATACCATACTGGGAAACCCCGCGAGCTATGCCCCTCATCAGGTTTCCCATTTACGACCCCGCGAGCTATGCCCCTCCTCAGGTCGTTTTACCATCTCTTAATTCATTCAATTTTTATCTTACTTAGTAGCACATATCATTCATGATCACTCATTCATAATCACAGCATACTCACTTCATCATCATCATTACAACAGTTCAATATCAAGTTTGGGGTAGTGGTGAACGAGTGGATTTGAATACATAACTTAAAAGTATAAGAATTTGAAGTTAAAGTCTTAAAAATAGAGTTTTTGTACTGATGTAATCGATTACAGGGGCCTGTAATCGATTACCAGCTTCAAATTTCGTTCTGAAGAAAATTTTTGTAAAAATTGACAGTCTGTAATCGATTACAATCCCGCAGTAATCGATTACAGTAATCGATTACAGGGTCTTAGTAATCGATTACCAATTCGCTGTAATCGATTACAGCCTGGGTCAGAAACGAAAATATGCAGAAAACTTCGCGAACTTATAATATACAGTGTACATTATGGTATGCACAACTTATAATATATAGTGTACATAATATGTAATATATGGTGTGCATATTGTATAATATACACAATATGTTTGTTGTTTTGACTGCTTTTTTGTTTCCAAACATTTATCATATGGAAAGAGATTTCAATCTATAATTTGAGTTACCAAACTCTAATGAATAAATCATATTTTTTATTTATTATTTACTTTTCTTAAAAATTAAGTAATTCAATAAAATTTGTTTCAAAGTTTTGTGATAAAAGTTACATCTTTAATTGAAAAAATATTAGTAACTTTATTATAAAAGTTCGTTTCCACTCAAAAATTAAATAGATCTTTTCGAAAACTTTTAAATTAGATCTCATATGAGTAGCTTTTATAAAAATCAATTAAAAACAATATGCATTTACTCAATAATAAGACAACAAACACATCCTAACTCTAAAACTTACTATTTATTATTATTTTTCAATAATTTGTTTTTAATAACCATGAGGCCTAACAAAGTTGGTAGTTACCTATATGGATTCCCTATAAGTATATATTTAATCAGGAATTTAATTATTAGCGGTGTGTTTTGAGAGGATCTTATGACTAGAGATTTACCTTCTTACAATAAAGCTCTCGTCTCAAAAAGATTACAAAAATATCTAGTGTGAAGTAATTAAGGATTCGGTAATGCTTGTTGTACATCAAAAATACAACTATCGAATATCCAACGTGTGCTATATGTCATACGTAATGTGTGCTATATATGTGTGCTATATGTAATATATAACATAGCACACATTACGTATGACATATAATACACGTTGGATATTCAATAGATGTATTTTCGATGTACAACAAGCATTACTAGTTAAGGATAGGTGGAAGAGAAATCATAATTGTTTTATATTTTCTCTCTCATTTTAATTAATAAAACTCCTTTTTGCTTTTTTATCTTTGACTATATATAATAATTGACAATAATTATGTGGACCACTTTACACCAGAGCATAGTTTGATATTACTGTGATTTTCTGAGTTGTCTTTATCATACACTTCATCAACTTGCAGCTCTTATTATAAATTAAATGGATTGGTGTTCATTCTTGTTTCATATTCAGATCAACCTCCCAAATCTAAACATTCATAATCTTTTTGTTTAAAAAAAGAGTGAGAAACGTGATTGATTTTTTTGGCAGAGGATATGGAGCATGTAGATTCCTTCATTCATTGTGATCGATCTGCAAAATTAAGTTCTGGTAAATCCTAATACAGAGAGATAATAAGGTTTCTTTTATATAGTTGTATCTGATTGAATAAAACTACAATAATTTTAGACTTTTTCACTTTAACCCTACTATGTTTTCTGCCTCTATTACTTTTTTCATATGTACACTTTTACCATGTATTCACTATATTGTTCGTACCATTTCATTTCTTAACTAACAATGGACGTTTCAGATTTAAACCTTCAAGAACCAAATGATGCCTCTGTTGATAATGAAGCTCCAATTCCAACCAATCAAGACATTAATTGTGAAATATCAATTACATCTGTGATCAAAATCATGCGACAGAGCCTTCCTGATAACGCAAAATTCAAGGCTGATGTTGAGGTGCTATTTCCGCCATGTGTTTCAAGGTTCATAAGCTTCGTAACCAACAAGGCCAATGAGAAGTGCCAACGCGAGCGCAGAAAGACTTTGAAATCAGAGGACTTATTGTGAGCAATGGAAAATCTTAGCTTTAGTGATTATGTTGGGCCTCTTCGTAGTTATCTTAATCACTATCGCCATAATAAAGGCAACGTCACCATAAATAATGGACCTAGGCCTAATAATGCACCTAATTATGAACCTAAGCCTATTCCTAATAATAGTGGGTCCATTTCTGAGCCCAGGCCTGGACCTATTAATGGGCCTACACCTCAGCCTCTTTATGGGATTGCACCTGAGTCTAGTCTTGGGATGCTTCAATCAACCTTGCCCACACAACCGCCATCATTTTCTTCTGGTCAAGGATTTTCCATGAACTTAGAAGGTAATTTGGATATGGTTGATGCACACCAATAAGCTTGGATGAGTTCTTAGGAGATGGATCAAATAATGATGATATAGTTGATTTTGATCCATCTATTTTCCTCAACCTTGATTTTGATAACATTTAAAGGTGGGGGAAATGCTTGTTGGATCTAGACAGAGAGAGATAGAGAAAGAATGATGTAGTAATATGACAAATTCAAGATCATTATATGCATTGCTATTAAATATGAAAAATAATAATGTAACAATTTATCTCTATGTCTAAGACAATACTTTCGTGTTATTTTCTCATTTATGTTTAAACATTTCATAAGATTGAATTTTGTATAACTATAAGCATCAACTATAAAAAGTCGAATTCTCATTCTTGAATTAGAAATAAAAGGTAATGCTTTATTTGAGAAAACTATATATGTTATTAAGGGTTGTTTCTTACATCAAAGTGTTACATATAATTTTTTTGACATAGATTAAAAATTTGAAGCTATATAATTTTAATTTAAGATATTGAATAATTTTTTTAAGGAGTTGAAAACGAAAGACTATAGTTTTTAAAATATTGAATTATATAATTTTTTAAACAAAGTAGAAATTGAAGGTCGTCATAGACTTTAAAAGGTGAGATATCACTATTTTTCATGAAACACTATAAAAGTAAAGACTATAGTCTTTAAAATAGTGAATTACATATTTTTTTTAAATAAAGTAGAAATTGAAGGCTATAAACTTTATTAAAAAGTGAGATTTTACTATTTTTTGACAAATATTTGTTAATGTTTATACTCTAATATGGAATAAGCAAGTATCATGAATGTTGGGTTAAAATGGATTTTAACTTTTTCTTTTAACATCTCAATATCATTATTTTCAAATCCATTTTTAATATAATTTTTAAAAATAAACTAACTCTTTCAAAATTAATTATTTTAAAATTAACTATTTCAATATCAAATGTTTTACAAATAATTGTACTAAAATTTAAATAAAAAAAAACCTTAAAATTTTACTATGTGTGAAGTACCAAAATTGCACACAAAAGATTTCGTCGCTGATAAAACCAACCCTAAAACATTTAAACGACAAAAAAGTCGCTGAAAGATATTATAATTTTGACAAAATTCACCAATCATAAACTCGACCTAAACTCTGTTAATGAAAATGATGATATGGCTTCAATAGTGACATACATCCCGACACTATGCAAATATTACATAACATAAATTGTAACATTTTCCCAATCCTAATGGATCTAAAATAGTCCTTGCAACAATACAAAATCTGCAACATAAGAGGAAGTACAGTAAGGAAGAACCACCTTAGGATATCACGATTGGTGTGACAAATGTGATAATTATGTTTAAGTAACATTTACATTATATCAGGGTGCATGTCATTAATGAATTGTGTCAAAATTATAATATTTTTTGGAGCTACTTTTGTCGTTTAAATGTTTTATGGTTGATTTTGTCGACAATAAATTAAAATTTTTCGTGGACAATTTTAGTACTTCACCGTTTTATTATTAATTCCAATTTTTGAAAGCAGTGATGACTAGCTAGTATCATAATAAAGCTAGTAGTGATATTACATATGTTTATATCTAATGGTGAATAATAAAAATTTAAATTTTGTAGTAATATTACATGAAATTAAAAAATAATAAAGTATGACAAAAAAATATATAAAAGAAAATATATGTATAAATATGATTATCGTAATAAAGCTAGCTAGCATACATGTTTTGTGGTCCTCTTGGAATTTTGCTTCAAAGAGAAGGCACTCTCATATATGAATTGAATATGATATGATCGATATATTATGTCACATAGCGTGAGACTTTTACTTGGTCCATTATATTGACATTGTCAACTCTTCGCAAGTCAAACCTTGTTAGTTGTTACAATGTTACTTCTTCTACACAGCTTCTTTTTTTTTTTTTACTAATATTTTATTTTATGCTCTTTTACTTCTAGCTGCAAATTAAAATAAATAATTTAATTGATGTCTGACATATATGTATTTTAAAGTTATTGTTTTAGAAAAAAGGAAAAAGTCTTAAATACCTCTTCAACTATGACTTATAAGTATTTTAGTCCTATCATTTTTAAAATTTATATTTAAAATTGAGGGTATGTTTGAATTTTATTTATAAAATTATACAATAAATTTATTTATTTTATCGTAAGTTAAATACTGCTTTTAATTTGGTCATCCCTTAAAAATATAGTCTACGTTAACGTTACTAAACCTATTGTAGTACATTGTACATGTATAAAACAAATCCATATAGACCATTTTGCATGTTTTTAATATAACAAACCTAAAGTGTACGTACACAAACCATTCAATTTTCATGAACATATATTCTACCACTTAAAATAAGATTGGTGATCCATAAATATTTACAATCACATACTTTTTATTTTTTATATAAATTTTTAGTATTATAAATCGAAATATGTTATTATGAATGTTTCTGAATCATGCATAAATCTATCATTTGTAACTAGTGGGGTCTAAGAGCAAGTACATTAATATTAGAGATGTCTTTAAGTAAATTATTATTATTATTATTTTTTTACTGGACCAATGGTATCTTCCTGCTCGATAGGTCAAGGACTAATCCGCCACAGTGTAGAGCTTCATTTAAGGGTTTAATCGCTGACCAACGGATTGCTGCATACACAAGATGAGAATCGAACTCTCGACTCTTGCTCAGCCAAGTGAACTAACCACTTAATCAATCCAAGTTGGTTATGTTGTTAAGGCTTTAGTAATTAATGAAATGGTTTAGAAAGGGCAAATTTGTAAAAGGCTCATTCTAGGTTTTTTCCATTTATTTTTGTAACGAGCATTACCTAGGGGGTCCTCTCCGAGATGGATTGGTGGTGTTCCGAATTGGTGAACAAGGGAGGCGCCTTCTCCGACTCTGCATACTCCGACTCCGAGGGACGGGGGGTGGTGACCTGTAAGGGCCTCCGATGCTTAAGTCAGTAATAGCTCAATATAGAGTGAGTGAGTGAGGGATTGAATATTACCTTGGGAACAGTGCCATTCATCCCTATTTATAGTAATTTATTATGGGCCAGGGCTGCCCCAATTTAGGAGTGTTTGGCCCATCCAAAATCTCCCCTACTGACTCAGCCCTAGTTCTTGGGTGATTCTAGAAGGGTGATTGGTGGGCCATCCATGATGAACTCCCTTGCTGACTCAGCCCTAGTTCCTGGATGCCGCTGACTCAGCCCTAGTTCCTGGATGATTCTAGAAGGGTGATTGGTGGGCCATCCAGGGTGAAGTGGGGCCAGGGAGTACTCAGGGTTGTGACTAATCCAAAGGTCCCTGAGTGAATCCGACCTCGTTGAGGTGCTAGAGGTCCTAGTTCATGGGAGAGCTAAGCTCCAAGGGGAGCGATGTTCTAACTTCGAGGGGATGTCCTTGGTCTAGTCACGAACTTGCCCCGGGTCCTTGGTAGCTCCGAGGTGGAGCAGGATCCGTCCTCGGAGGTGTTGCTGTCGAAGTCGGGCGTCCAGGCGATGAGTTTAGTCATCGCGGGATTCTTCGGTCTTGACGGAGTTAGAGGTCTAGAGGTTTATTCCGTAACACTTGCCCCCAACTCAGCATGAGACAATTAATGTCGAATGTTGAGTTTAAAACTCTTGCTAATTCTCAAGATCAACATTTGTTATTTTTTGTTCTCCGCTTTTGTCCACTGGTTCTAGTTCATCGCTTTTACTTGTTGGTCTTTGCCCGCCTTGCTTTAATAGTATTTTATTTTTACTTTTATTGTAAAATTATTTTGGGTTTACATATAGGCTCACGTCCTTCCGGTCCGAGGTTGTTATTGGGTAAATTTAATACATCCTATTGCCTTTAGAAGTTTTGGTTTATGAACCTTTAATTTCCTTGGTCTTGTGTAAATTTTTACCTTGTAAGCTCAATATTCGTATTGCCTTTGTGTAGGAGCTTAGGAGCTTCCTGGTTGAACTCGGAGCTTATCTTCAACTCGTAGGAGGTCCAGTGTCCTTGCTTCAAAGAGAGGTGTGTTCCATTTTTCTTTACCTTCATTTGTTTTAGTTGTTGAACCATCTTGCTAGTTTAGAACTCAAGGGCTCTAAGTGTTGAGAGTAGTTGTTGAACTTGTAGAATAAGGGAACCACCTTTAGGTTGCTCTAGGTAGTTGTTTGCTTAGGATAGCCTCTTTTTCCTTAACCTTTCAATATTAGTTGTTTGTGGTGGTTTCCCTTTGTAGGTTATGGAGGACCCGGAGTTTGAGGTTCCTCCTTCCTTGGATCCCTCTCTGGTTGCCCGCTATAGTGACATGGTGGTGGGGACTCGATCTCGGATCGGGGTCCGATATCTCCGAGCGTATGCTGAGCTTCCTTTATTCCCTGATCCTGATATGGCTTCCCAGCACGTCTATTATGTTCCCACTAGGCATGAGAGAATCTGTTCCGGTCCTCCCAGGGGGAGTGCCCATTTTATGTTCATGTGCCATGAGGTGATTAGGCGAGTGGGGGTGAGGCTCCCCTTTACTCCCTTTGAAGTTGAGATACTCAACCGGTTGATAGTGGCCCCCTCCCAGCTTCATCCTAATAGTTGGGCTATGATTCGGGGTTTTGAGGTTGTGTGTGAGACTTTAGGGCTTCCCATCTTTCCTATGAGTTTTCTCCGCCTCTTCCTTCTCACCAAGCCTACCTAGGACTCCCGACAGGGCTGGGCTTCGTTGAAGGCGGCACCAGATTGTAAATTCTTCAAGGCACCAGAGTCCTCATGGCATCACTTTCAAGATAAGTATTCCAAAGTGGTGGCCGCTTCTCACTCTCAAGCGTTCTTCACCGATCCTCATGGGTTTCCCCTCTTTCCTCTTTACTGGGTGTCTGAACCTTGTACCACTCGTTATGGAGACGGTGATGTCTCTCCCGAGGAGCTCAGCGTCGTGGAGTTTATTAGGAGAGTTTGGGGGTTGAAGTCGGGAAAATATTTGTTGTTGAAGACTGTTCTAGAGGCCACCCCCGAGAAGTCGGAGGCCCACATCCTAGGTTGCTTTTGATTTGATATTTCGCCTTGTCTTAGTTCTTATTATTCTTCACCTTATGTCTTATACCATGTGTTCCTAATTCAATTTGTTCTCTTTTGCAGATATGACCATGCAGAGTTTGGCCAAGCTTCGAGGTTTGAGGGGGAAAGCCCATGCAGATGCTACTTCCGGTGCTGAGGCTTCAGCTCATATAGAGGATGCGCCTCCTGCTGCTACTCATGTTCAAACTACTAACGGCGCCTCCTCTCCTTCGGCTTCTCTTCCTCCGCCTCCACCTTCTTCATCCACGAGGTCTAAGAAGGGGAAGGGGAAGAGGAAGGTCCCGGAGCCAAGTTCCGGAGATCGGTCTCCCCCGCCCCAGGGTACGAGCTCCGCTGATGTTGACGCTTTGTGTCTTGATATGGAAAATCAGTGCTTAACTGACCCAGACTTTCCGCTTAATGAACTCATGGATGGGGCCATCGCCACTGTTCCCTTTCGTCGGTGGTAAAGGCGCAAGACCACGACTCCCTTTTGCATAGAGCCACCCATCACCGTTTGAGATCGGCTGGATTGATTCACTAGTATCGGGAAGCTTTGGCTAAGATTCCCTCCTTGAAGGCAAAGGTCGTGAAGCTGGAGAAGGAGAAGACATCCGTTGAGGACCTCTGCAAGAGGAAAGATGAGCATGCTGAGAAGGTCGAGTTACAGCGGGCTAGCCTTGAGAGGAAGGTGGCCGAGTTGACTCGCTCGAATTCATATTTGCAGGAGGATGTTGATAACCGAGATGAGAGGATTTTGGATCTTTTGGAAGAGAAGCGGACTTTGGAGGGTTCTTACAGCGAGTTGGAGGCCTCGAAGGAGAAGGTGGTTCGAGACCGAGCTGGGATCATTCGCTCATGGGATGAGGCAAACACAGTGCTCTGCCGGAACATTCTCGATCAGGTGCGGGTGGTGCTTCGCCGCAAGTATGACCTGGCCGATGTGGACTTCTCGGAGGTGGGCGAGATGAACTGTGTTCAGGATGGAGAGATTGTTCCGATCCCCAATGAGTAGCTCTTGATGTTAGCTATGTTTGTGCTTGTTTTTTGTAGTTTTTGCCTTCAAGCATTACTCTTTTTATGTAGTAGATCTTTGAACATTTTCTTGTTTTGTAATAGGGCTTTGAACCCTTTATTTTGTGGTGGGGCTTTGAACCCTTCCTTTGTGTTGTTGTAGGGCTTTGATCCCTTTATTTTGTACTTTGATATTCATATTTTGGATGTTGATGCTTCTTATTATCTTACTTGAGAGCTTGCTTGCTTTTCTATTTGGTGATTTGTGCCTTATCAACGAGCTTAAGAGCTGCATTTTTTATGAGTTCATTAGACTCGTTTGTTTTTGGGAGCCCCTGGCCTCCTTCCGACTAGACCAAGGCCTGGTCCCGTCTTTGGGTGCGGGGTCGGGGCGTCCTTGTCTTATGTTTTAGACAAGTTAATGTGTCGACGCTCTATTGTCCCCTTTCATGGAGACTTTAGGCGATTAGGAGTTCATGCTCCTCAAGTTGGAGCAGTTATTTTGCATGATCAAGAATGAGAGATAACGTGTGAAGACTTTTCATTGATTTGATACTGAAAAACCGGTGGCTACTTGTTCATCCGGCCCACGAGGTCGGACCTCATCAAAACCTCCCTAGGAAAACCCAGTGGGAAAAACCTAGGGGAGGAAAAAGAGTATCTGTCGGGTCGTGGTGTCACATCAAAAGAAAAATTAGACATAAAATTTCCTGAGGTTGGTGGCATTCCACGACCTCGGAATTGTAATTCCTGATATAGTGACAGGCTTGTATGCGCCCTTTCCTAGCACTTCTGTGATCTTGTAGGGGTCTTCCCAATTAGGTGCTAACTTCCCCTGTCCCGGGGTTGGAGGCCCGATGTTGGCTCTGCGGAGAACAAGGTTTCCCTCCTCAAAGCTTTTCGGGATGACCTTGGCGTTGTATCTCTTGGCGACCCTTCTTTTCAGCTCGACTTCCCGAACGTGTGCTTCTTCCTTGAGTTCGGGTGTGAGGTCTAAGTCTTCTCTTCTTCTCTGTTCATTGTCCGTCTCCGAATAGGCTATGACCCTCCAGCTGGGCTCGCCGATCTCCACCGGGATCATAGCATCTGAACCATATACCATCTTGAAGGGAGTCTCCCTCGTTGCTGAGTGAGGGGTTGTTCGATAAGACCATAGGACACTTCCTAGCTCGTCAGCCCATAGCCCCTTTGCTTGATCTAATCTCTTCTTAAACCCCATGAGGATGACTTTGTTGGTCGCTTCCACCTGCCCATTGGTCTGGGGGTGTTCTACTGAAGTGAAGTGGTGGGTGACCTTGAAATCTTCCAGCAAGCTCTGAAACTTCCTGTCTTTGAACTGGGTCACATTGTCGGTGGTGACGGAGGCCGGGATCCCGAACCTCGTAAAGATGTTCTTCCACACAAACTTCTGACATTGAGCTCCCGAGATGGAGGTCAAGGGCTCGGCCTCGATCCACTTGGAGAAATAGTCGATGTCAACTATCAGATATTTAACCTGCCCTGGGGCTATGGGGAATGGCCCTAAGAGGTCAATACCCCATTTGTCGAAAGGCCAAGGGCTCGCAATCGAGGTCATCTCTTCCGGAGGTGCTACATGAAAGTGTGCATGTTTTGACACTTAGAGCAATTCTTCCGAACTCAGCCGCGTCCTTGGCCAAGGTTGGCCAGTAGTACCCTGCCCTTAGGTCTTCAACGCTAGGGACCTCCTCCTGGGTGGTGCCCTCCATCTCCTTCATGAATCTCTCTTAGAACATATTCACTTTGTTGAGGCTTCAAGCATTTGAGAAGCGGCTGGGAGAAACTTCTCTTATACAACTCCCCATTTACCATAGTGTAGAATGGAGCTTCCTTCGTCACTTTCCTTGCTTTGTCTGGGTCAGAGGGCAAGGTCCCGAGTTCCATATATTCCTCAATCTCTGTTCCCCAATAGGGGGTCACTTCGACTTGGGCAATGGTTCCAACCTCTCCTGCCTGAGTTATGGTTGGGGCCCTCATTGTCTCTTGGATTAAGCTCTTGTGATTTCCCTCAGGTTTGGTGCTAGCCAATTTGGATAGGACGTCGGCCCTGACATTTTGCTCTCTAGGGATATGTTCCACCCTGACCTCCTCAAAGTCGGAAATGAGAAGTCGGAGTTTTTCTAGGTACTTCTTCAACTTTTGCTCTCTCGCTTGATATTCCCCTCCTATGTGGGATGCCACCACTTGCGAGTCTGTGCATACCAAGAGCTTTTTCACGCCCATGTCCTGGGCCAAGTTCAACCCCGCTATTACAGCTTCATACTCTGCTTGGTTGTTAGAGGTCTTGAACTCGAAGTTGATTGACATCTCAACTCGGACCTCATCACTGTTCTCCAGGATCACCCCTACCCCGCTTCCCCGAGGGTTGGAGGATCCATCAACAAAGAGCTTCCAGCCCCTTTCTTCAGCATGACCTTGTTGGTCTGTCCATTCACGCACAAAGTCTGCTAAGGCTTGGGCCTTAATTGTTGTCCTGGCTTCGAAGTGGATGTCGAATTCCGAGAGCTCCACGAACCAAGTGATCATCCTACCGGCCAGGTCTGGCTTCTGAAGTATCTGACGGATTGGCAAGTCGGTCCTCACCTCAATCGGGTGGGTCTGAAAGTACTGACGGAGTCTTCTTGCAGTGAGAACTAAGGCATAGGCTGCCTTTTCCAGCTTCTGGTATCTAAGCTCAGCTCCATGAAGGACCTTGCTAGTGAAATATACGGGGAACTGAGTCCCCTCTTCTTCCCTGATCAGCACTGCACTCACTGCCGTCTCTCCCACCGAGAGGTATAGTATCAACGTCTCTTCTGGCCCCATCTTGCTCAAAGTCGGAGGGGAGGACAAATATTGCTTAAACTACTGAAAGGCCTGCTCACAACTTTCTGACCAAGCGAAATCCTTCCCCTTCTTCATCAGCTCGAATAAGGGTAGGGATCTCCTCGCTGCTTGTGATAAGAACCTTGATAGGGAAGCTAGCATCCTTGTGAGCCTTTGCACCTCCTTCAAACATGTGGGGCTCTTCATGTCTAGTATCGCCTTACACTTTTCCGGGTTGGCTTCGATGCCCCTTTGTGTGAGCATGAACCCCAGGAACTTCCCAGCATCAACGGCGAAGGCACACTTCTGAAGGTTTAGCCTTAGCTGGTACCTCCTTACACATTCAAAGATATCTTCGAGGTCGGAGACCAAGCTCTCCTCCCTCTCCTTCTTGATCAGCATGTCATCAATGTAAACCTTCAATGTCTTCCCGATGTGCTGGTCGAATACCTTGTTCATCAGCCTTTGGTATGTTGACCCTGCATTCTTGAGACCGAATGGCATAACTTTATAGCAATAGTTAGCCATTGGTGTTATGAAAGATGTCTTCTCCTCATCTTCTCTATTCATGGGAATCTGATTGTAGCCCGAGTAAGCATCCATAAATGTTAAGTAACGGAAGCCGGAGGCAGCATCCACTAGACCATTTATACTCGGGAGGGGGTATGGGTCCTTTGGACAAGCCTTGTTTAGGTTGGTGTAGTCCACGCACATCCTCATCTTCCCATTGGACTTGGGAACCATGACTACATTGGACAACCAGGTCGGGTATTGCACTTCCCTGATGAACCCAGCTCTAAGGAGCTCCTCAGTCTGCTTGATCACTTCTTTGCTTCGCTCAGGGGCCATCCTCCTCCTTCTTTGGCTCACGGGCCTCGTTCCTGGGAACACAGAGAGCTTGTGGCACATCACCTCTGGGTTGATCCCGGGCATGTCGGATGCTGACCATGCAAACAAATCTGAATTCCTCCTCAAACAAGCCACTAGGCTGGCTTTGATATCCCCATGAAGTGACCGACTAATCTTGGTCACCTTCTCCTTATCGCTTCCAATCACCACTTCCTCCAACTCATTCCCAGACTCGGGCCTCTCCCTAGGATTATGGTTACGAACATCAAGGTCGATGACCATGGTCTCCTCCGAGATTGCGCATCCCTTCCGACTTCAAGGCTAGCGTTATAGAATCTTCTTGCTGCTGCCTGGTCCCCTCTTATGGTGACAACATTTCCCTCCCCACCAGGGAACTTCATCACAAACAAATGTGTGGACACAACTACTCTGAGCTTGTTCAAGGTTGGCCTCCCTAGGATGCCGTTGTAAGCTGAGGGGCAACACACTACCAAGAAGTTCACGGAAACCGTCATTATGAGGGGGTCTGTTCCCAGCGTCACATGAAGGTTGATGTAGCCATCTGGCTTGATCTTTTCACCGGAGAAACCGATTAGCTCTTCCGAGTAAGCTCGCAGGTCATTGTCTTTCAGCCCCAATTTGTCTAATGCCTCCCTATAGAGGAGGTCGGCAGAGCTACCCTGATCAACTAGTACTCTCTTCACATCAGCATTGAGAATTACCGCCGAGATCACCATAGGATCGTCATGCCCTTGGATCACTTCGGGGTTGTCATCTTCTGAGAATGTGATGACCGGCCTTGGTCTCCTCCCGACCTCGTGGTCTTGCCTTTCTTCCCTCCTAGAGGTCTTAATCTGCATAACTTCTTTCAAAGCCCTCTTTCTGGCTGACTTCGAGGGTCCTCCTCCTGCGAACCCTCCGGCAATAGTGTGTATGGTCCTAGTTGCAGGCTGCTTGGGCCTTTCATCTCTTCCTCTTGGTTCATGGTTATCTCTCCTTGAACCCTTATATCTCCTGTCAGCCTCCTCCCTTGGCGGGGGTGACCTTCTCCTCCTCGGGCTTCTCTGGGAAGCAACATATCTCGCCAGCTTCCCGACTTGGATCAACTCTTCAATTGCATCTCAGAGGTCGTAACATTCTTCAGTTCGATGTCCATAGCTGTTATGGAATTCGCAATAGAGGGACCTGTCAGCGTTTGGCCTGCTTTTGAGCGACTTTGGCTTCCGAATCTCGCCAGAATGATGAAGCTCTTTGTAAATGTCAGCCACTGAAACCCTCAAGGGGGTGTATTCAGCATATTGTTCTCTTCGAGCGGGGTGCTCGTCTCTCCTTGGCCTTTCCTCCCTCTTAGGGCTCTGGCCCTTTCTCTCAGGTTTTTCTCCCGTCACCTTCATTGCTTCTTCCAACTTGATATATTTCGCAGCCCGAAGTTGAAACTCTTCCACTGTCTCGGGCTCAGTTTTTGCTAGTGACCTCTGGAATCCTCCAGGTCAGAGCCCATTGATGAGCGAGATCAGTGCTGTTTGGGGGTTCAAGTTTCTGATCTGCAAAGCTTCCTTGTTGAAGCGGTCCAAGTACTCCCTCAAAGGCTCCCCTATTGCTGCTGGAACCCCAAGAGGCTGGTGGCTGACTTCGGCTTGCTCTTGCTTGTTGCAAACTGAGCCAGGAACTTGGACTCGAGGTCGGAAAAGCAGGTGATAGATCTAGGGGGTAGGTGGAGGAACCACTGGAGTGCTGACTTATGGAGTGTGATGGGGAAGGATCTGCACCGCACGAGGTCTGTCAAACCTTCCAAGTACATCCTCGTCTTGAAGATGTCAAGGTGCTCCTGGGGATCTGAGGCCCCATCATATTGCTTCATGTCTGTTGGAGCTTTGAATCCCGGAGGCAAATGATATTGCAGCAAGTGATGGGCAAAGGGTGAATCTGGCTCTTCTTCTTGTGGAGGGGGTTGTTCTTCTACATGGGGATATGTCGGGGGTTTGTGGCCAGAACCCTCCGACTCTTCCGACCTTATCCCCTGACCTCCACCTCTGTGGGTTGCATGATGCCTCTCTCCACGATGATTACGAGGGGGTGAGCTGGTTCTTCCGCCTTCCTCGTAGTACCTCAGTCTCTCCTCCAATTCCCGTATCCGGTCATCCCGCCTCCGAACTCGGGCCTCATTCTCCCGAGACTTCGCCATCTCCCTACGACTTCTCTCTTCGACCCGAGTCCTCCTTTCCAACTCTCCTTCCAAAGTCTGCATGCGTATGTCCTGCTCACGCAAGAGGTCACGGATCTCCTGGATGGGTTGGGCGTTGGCATCTGGTACCTCCGCCACAGAGGATACATGGACCCTTCTCGGGATCAAGGGTGGCGGGGGTGGGATGAGGATGTGGTTCTCGGGAGGAATGAGCTCGGGATGCTCAATATGGCGGGGTTGATCATCCTGATGGATGAGCTGCTCATAAGCTACCCCCTCCTCGGAGTGGTAGTATGAACTATCTTGTTGGACGGGTTGCTCAGGGCCTGGAGGGACCTCATGAGCGGGGTGAGGGATAACAGTTCCAGTTTGCCTAGTTCGAGCCATGTTGTAGTTTATCTAAGTATGGTGAGTAGTATAGTGGTAAGGTGGATGAGTGGTTTAAAGAAAGGGTCCCCGGCAACAACGCCAATGTAACGAGCGTTACCTAGGGGGTTCTCTCCGAGATGGATTGGTGGTGTTCCGAGTTGGTGAACAAGGGAGACGCCTTCTCCGACTCTATCTACTCCGCTCCGCCTACTCCGACTCCGTCTACTCCGACTCCGCCTACTCTGACTCCGAGAGACGGGGGGTGGTGACCTGCAAGGGCCTCCGATGCTTAAGTCAGTAATAGCTCAAGATAGAGAGATTGAGTGAGGGATTGAAGATTACCTTGGGAACAGTGCCATCCACCCCTATTTATAGTAATTTATTATGGGCCAGGGCTGCCCCAATTTAGGAGTGTCTGGCCCATCCAAACTCTCCCCTGCTGACTCAACCCTAGTTCTTGGGTGATTCTAGAAGGGTGATTGGTGGGCCATCCATGATGAACACCCTTGCTGACTCAGCCCTAGTTCCTGGATGCCGCTAACTCAGCCCTAGTTCCTGGATGATTCTAGAAGGGTGATTGGTGGGCCATCAAGGGTGAAGTGGGGCCAAGGAGTGCTCAGGGTTGTGACTAATCCCAAGGTCCCTGAGTGAATCCGACCTCGTGGAGGTGCTAGAGGTCCTAGTTCGTGGGCGAGCTAGGCTCCGAGGGGAGCGGATGTTCTAACTTCGAGGGGATGTGTGAGCTCCAGAACCCTTCTGAGAGAAATTGAAGTATTTCTCTTGGAGATTTAAAGAGTTTTAATGATAACAAAGTAAGTCATAAGTATAGAAATTTTACTTAAAGTATTGCTAATATGTGTGCTAAGTGTCTCAGAAAGCTTAAATTTTTGCAACTCCATGAGTAAGATCAAGACAAACAACGAGTAACCTTATGAATTAAAAGATGAAATCATAGCGTGAAAGACATCAGAAAGGATGCTCAAGAAACGCAAAAGGTGAAAGTACAGTTCTGAGAGAAGAACACTGTCGCCACAGAAAGGCCTCAGAAGATCTGGCAACTGGTGATTCTCAGAAGGGTCTTCCCTCAGAAGGTTCGCCTCAGAAGTCCGTACAACACTCAGAAAGTTGGACTCAGAAACAACCAAGTATCAAGACTCAATGGATTATGCATTCAATCTCAGAAAGCTCGTTACAACAAGCCAAGGAAGCGGGAACACACGCACTGTACAAGTCTGAAAAGTTCCTCATTTCGCGCTGACAGTAGCAGAGAGCCGTTCTGAGCCAGACACAGCCACATAAGCAAAGTGAAAGCTTCTATTTTCACGGCTCTTTAATGCCTATATATATGAGTTCAATTGCAGAGCATTGTGACGAAACTCTTGCGCTTAAAATCTTGATTAAACGTGTCAAACCTCTGCTGAATTGAAAATCATTTGCGAAAACTTAGAACTTTCTCAAAAAGACAATTTTTATTAAATTGTTCTTCTAACTTTGCTAAAAATATTCTAGTTCTGTATTGGCATAAATTCTTATGTTTGTAAGTTAAATTTAGAAGTCTACTAAGGGTCAAATTAAGTTTGTAACTTGATCATAGTAGTTGTTTTCGAAGCAAAAACAATTTCCAGAAAAACGTTAAGTCCTTCGTTGTTTGAAGGCAGTTTTAAGTCCTCGATTGTTTGAGGCAAAGTTCAAGTCCTTAAGTGTTTAAGGCAATCAAAGTCCTCGGCTGTGAGGCAAGTTTAAGTCCTTAATTAAATTAAGGCAAGGAAAGTCCTCTAGTGTTGGAGGCAAGGAAAATCCACTTCGGGTTGTGAGGTGGTGAAAGTCCTTTACGTGGTAAAGGCAGTGTTGTCTGAGAAGGCACGATAAGAAGAATATCTAAGGAACTCTCAACTGAAGGTTGAGGACTGGAGGAGGTTAGTTAGAACTGAACTAGTATAAAAATTTCCTTGTGTTAAGCTTTTCTCCCTTAAACTTTTATTTTCGAGAAAATTAACTAACATATTTCAATATGTTCTTGAATCGAAAAATTCATCAAGATAAACTTAGAAAGGGTTTAAGAAAAAACAAATTCAAAACTTATTCTTAAACTACTCAGAAAGCTCATTCCGCTGCTAACTCTCAAACCTTCTTTCTGAGTCAAGCAACTTTCTAAGAAAAGTTTTTAGAAGCAATATTTAAAAACAAGCACGATTCAACCCCCCCTTCTCGTGCACAAATACACCTTCAATTGGCATCAGAGTTCGGTCCTTAAGGGGTTGAGAACTTAACAGTGTCAAGGCAAAAGATCCAAGAAGGGACTATGGACTCACCAGCTGCGTTCATATCTGATAGGGCTTTGATAGGATGCGAAATTCTGAGCATTCTCTGCCCTTATATGTACATCTTGCATTCCTTAAGTGTGTTAATTGTAGTTGTTTGCATTGTTATTGCATATTTTGCATTTTGGTGGTTGATGTGGAATTTCGTTACTTTAGTCTTGTTATCTTTTGATGCACGTTTGGGTAGTGCTTTGGTATTTCAGGGACCTAGGCTGGAGCTACTTCAAGTCTCGAGAGCATCGGGAGCGTCGGAGCGAACGAAACGGAGAACCGGAGAAAGAGCAGCATTTTCCCCCTTTACTGATACTGGTCGCTAGCGACCAGCATTATGCTTGATGTGGTCGCTAGCGACCAAGGCGTGACAGCAACATGAAATTTTGTTATTTTTGCTATTTAGTCCCTACTCCCTTTTTTGTAATTAAGTCCCTTTATCTGATTCGGCTGACACACTTTACATCATTCTAGTTCATTTCCAAATTAGGCTAGGGCTTTTAGAGAGAGAAGCTCCACCTTCTCTCTAGGTTTTTCCATTTTTGTTCTTGCACACTACTACATTGTTCTACTACTCTCCAAGTTCAATTATAATTTCATTTTCATTTTCTAGCATGATTATGATTCTCATTTCTTTATTTCATTTGTTATCTTTGATTATGTGTGAGTAGTTTTCTCATTCTTAGTGTTGGGTGAATGCCAAAATTGTGTTTTCTCTTGAAACCCACTATTAAATTGTTTTCTTGCTTCTCACTCTCTTGGGCTTTTGAATGTTATTAAAGTTGGCTTGTGTGGATTCATGCTTGTTGATTTTTATCATGCCATGAATGTGCATTAATTTCTTGATTAAGGGATTAAAGTGCATTTAGCGATTTATGGGTCTATGTGTTGATTAATGCATTGGCTCAATCATTGAGAGAGTGTGAATAATTCTTGATTAAGAATTAGGTTTGCATGTGCTTTGGGTGATTAGATTATTTTGGTTTTGATCAAAGTCAATTTGGTTTAGTAATTCTTGAGCATGTGTAAATTGCATTCTAAGTGTTTGATAAAATGCCTATGTGGGTTTAGGATAGGGAAAATGTGATTTTGTGCATAACTCAACACCAATACTCTTTTTGCATTATTAATATCTCTTGCTTTCATTGCTTACATTACTTCTTACACAATCCCCAACACTACATATACTATACATACTTAATCAACAATTTAAGTCCACTTTGGGAAACGACTTGGGTTGACTAGCTATACTACTATAGCTAATTAATTCAATACCTTTTTGGGAACTTGTTTTTAATTCTAAGTTGGTTGTAGCTAAAAGAATTAACGACGCTTTTAGCTAACATCAATTTTTGGCGCCGTTGCCGGGGAGGCTTAAGATTTGATCTTTGTGCATAGTTATTACTATTTTATATTCAAAAATACACAAAAACATAATAAAAATCCTGCATTTTATGGTTTAGTGCAGAATTTTTCTGCATTATTTTGTTTTTCATGTCTCTTACACCTTCTACACTATCTATGGATGACTCGGTTGCACCCCGATCCACCGCTAGAACGTCTTAACCCAAAAATGGAAGAACCTTGAGGAACTAAAATCGTTCTAGAGGATTGGTGGTGTAGAGGACATAGGAGTGTTATGTGTAAATATGTTCTAACTCCTTTTTCTTGTTTTTCCCTTTTGTTATTTTTGTTCTTTGATAATTTTCTTATTTTGAAACTAACATGGATACTAATGCTTATTTTGGTGCCCAAGATTTTTGCTCTTATGGCCATGTAGGGGATAAGAATATGACATTTGGTGAGGCCCTTCAACAAGAGGTGGACCGAAAAATGGCGGAGATAATGGATATCTTCAGGAGTTGGCCATAGTACTTCTTGGAGCTAGATGTTCTAAAATGATGAATATGGCATGGGGCTTCCATGTGAGGTAACTACTTCTCTTTTGAGGATAAGGTCAAGTTAGATGAGCTTTGGAAACATGTAGGAGGCTATATGATGAGTTCTTTCACCTCCACACCATACACCAAACCTACACCTCACCACCATACCCACCATCATACACTCAACCATCACCCACCCACCCTTACTCACACCTCATACAATGATGCTTATCAAACCATATTACGAGCCCCCCCCTTTACCATGAACCATCTCCATACCCTTATCATGAGCCCACTCTATACCCATACCCAACCGAAATCCAACCCTCCCACCCATAGACCATCTTCCTCATCTCAACCTCTTGCATTTCCTTCTAAGTGTAATGAGGCGGAAGGCTCCACAATGACCCAAATCATAAAGCTTCTTAAGGAGCAAAAGCAACGAAATGAAGAGCTCTTGCGCCAACAAGATGAAATGCAAAGGAAGCTTATGCAATTGGAGAATGCTCAAGCCACATCCTCTAGCAACCAAGAGGCATCACTACCCTCATCTCCATAACCATTATCCAACCCGCAACATTCCCCCTCACCCCAATTGCCACATGCATCACCATCACCATCACCACTCTCACCTCCACTACCACATGAAGAGGATTGTGCTCTGGAGCAAATGGATTGGACAACTTTGAGTCCATGGTGGGAAGAGCTAGTCGAGGGAGTTGAGGAGCCTCCACCTCCACCTTCACCCATTGACGCATTCTCGTTTTGGACCTCGTGACCCCTTGGATGTGACTTGGGAGTGGATGCCGAGGAGAACTCCGATGATGATGAGATTGTTTATGAGGACCACCGCCGCCACCTTGTAGTTAGAAGGAAAGGAATCGTGGAGAACTCTCATCTTTGTGTCGAGGCTACTACAGGAGCTTCTTCATTGGAGGATTTCACCATGGGGCCATGTGAAGCGGTTTGTGTTGCGGTCATTCCTTCCCTACCCTTGATCGAGTTCATTTTCCTTGGTTTGAGGTCATTCTCCCTCTCTCGCCATGAGTACGCCTTCCTAGAGACGGATGCACAACTCCTAGTCATTTGTGGGGAGTCAACATCTTCTCAACTTGAGGCATCTTGGGAACCAAAGTCTGTTGGTATTGTCCATGTGAAGGATTCTTGTGAGGTTCACCATCCTTCCTCACTTGAAGTTAGTTGCTCTTGGGATGCTTTGTCAAAGGGGAGTTCTCACTCCCTAAGGAACAAATTGAGGGCCAAGATGCATTGGTCCGGAGAAAAGAAGAGGATCGTGCTTCGTGTTTTCATTTGCTTATTATGGGATCCGGCGGAGCCGTTGAGAGCACTCCGTGGTGGAAGCTCCTAGACCAATTCAAGCATAAGCCGCCTGAGGGAGTTTCTACAACTTTCTTTTATTTATGTTTTGCATTTAAATTCAATAAGCATGTTTTAGTAATTTCACATGTTGTGTGATAGTTTAGGTATTGTTTGTTTGAATTAGTGACTTGTTCGGTGAGTTTTCTTGTTCTAGTCTTGTTGTTTGCATTTCCATTTGTTAGGAATAATATTTTGGTAGTTTAGGGTAGTTTTAGCTTCATTTAACTCAATTTTCTACATAAATTCTGCACTTAGGATGAGTTGGTCGCTAGCCACCAACACCGCCGTCGCGCGCCATGGAAAACTTTCTGCCAAAGGCACGACCAGCACTTGGTCGATAGCCACCATGCATATGGTCGCTAGCCACCACCCTGCTCGTGGCGCGCCACCGACCTTCTCGTGGCACGCCACCACCCATTTTCAAAAAAGAAAAAAAAAAGTCTGAAAATGAAAATTTTAGGTAGTTTAGGTTCATTCACTTTGTGTGCTCCTTGTCTTTCTTTGTTGCTTTGTAAATGTTGTGCTTGAGACATTCATCATTTTTAGGTGGTTAGGTGTTCCAACACAGTTGCATTTCATTTAGTTTTTAATTCTTGCTTGGTGATTGATCTTAATTTGTATAGATGATTTGTGTTTGGATATGCACCTTGTGAGTTTTGAGCCTTAGATTGGGTGGCCACATTACATGCCATTCCATTCTTGATGTGTGTATCTCTTGTGACTTTGTCGTTCTAGGGTTTGCCTTATCTCTTAATTGAGGCTACGTTTCATATGCATTCTTGAGTGTGATAGAGGCACTTTTCTTCTTTAGCTCACGGCCATATTGCCCACCCTCTACATTACCATTGCAAGCCCCTTTGAGCCTTATATCTCATTCTTTGATCTTAGCTCACCTTTAGCCTAAAAAGTGAAAAACCATTTTACACCCTACCTTAGGAAAGTGGAGTAGCATTGGTTTTATCATTTTGTGTTCTTGAGTCTAAGTGTGGGGGTTTGTCGTGGACGACAAACTTTTAAGTGTGGGGGAGGGATATCTTGATGTGTTAATGTGAAAAATGGTGTGAATTGTACGTAATTAATATGTAATTGAAAAAAAAATGAAATGAGCAAAGGAAGAAAAGCACACAAAAGCAAAGTAAATTCAAGGTCAAAGATCTCATGGGTGAATGTTTAAAGGTTCAAAGCGAAGAAAAAAAAAAGAATAAAACTCTTGTGCTTATGCTTTTGTGTGCTTAGAATTCCCGCTTGTGTTTGATTGTGACTCACATAACCAATGCTAGTCTAATTTTCTTGGGTCCTTTAGCTCACTTATCCATACATTCCACACCTTAACCTTGGCCTCATTACAACCAAAACAAAGTCCTCTTGATTCTTGGGTGCATTGAATGTTAGTAGTGGAGATCTAGAGGTTTGGCAAACCTACGTCGAATGCTTGGTCTAACAAGAGAATTGAGAGGAAGACCAAGCCACTATATAAGTGAGTTGAGAGCATACACACTCCCCTGAGGTCTTTCCATTTCATCTATGCATTTTAATGGATTTTTGCTTGGTTTTTGATGTTGTGTCTCTTGATATTTAAATGCTTGGTTGCTGGAATTTCTTGCTTCTTTAAATATTTTCTTGGTCTTAAGCCATAGCACTTTTGAGCATTCATTGAAAGCCAAGTAGCACCTTGTTTCTTTTGTTTTGATTTGTTAGCTTTAGTATCTCTTGCATGAGGACATGCAAGTGGTTAAGTGTGGGGGTATTTGATAAGATGCGAAATTCTGTGCATTCTTTATCCATATATGTCAATCTTGCATCCTTTATTGCATTAATAATAGTTGTTTGCTTTGTTTTTGCATATTTTCACTTTCTTGGTTGGTGTGGCAATTTTACATCTTTTTTAGGCTTGTTAGTGGCACCTTGGTCTTGTTATCTTTTGATGCACTCTTGGGTAGTGTTTTGTGATTTCAGGAGTCCAGGCCGGAGCTACTTCGAGTCTTGGGAGCATTGGGAGCGTTGGAGCGAAGGAGCGGACGCATTGGCAAGTCGGAGAAAGCAACTTAATATTGAAAATGCTGTGTTGGTCGCTAGCCACCAAGTCCTGACAGCATCATCAAATTTTGCATAATTTTGCAAATTGGTCCCTCTAGCTTTGTATTAATGAAACTTTTGTAATTTTGCTGAGACACTCTTTCACACCTTTTCTTTAGTCTTAGTTTAGGTTATTTTATTAGGGAATTCTAGAGAGAGAATCTCTCCCTTCTCTCTAGAATTTCTCTCTATTTCTACACACTTTGTTCTTACTCTTTTTACACAATTCTCCAAGTTCAATTTAATTTCTAATTTCATTTCCATCTTTGCTATTGCTTTTATTTCTTGTTTCTTACTTGCCCTTTTAATTATGCTTGAGTAGTTTCTTCATTCTTGGTGTTGGGTAATGCTAGAATCACATTTTCTCTTGAAACTCATTGCATGATTTTGCTCTTGCTTCCTAATCTCTTGGTTCCAAATGCAATTATAGTTTGTTTGTGTGGATCCATGCTTGCTGATTTTAATTGTATATCTTGAATGCATTTTAGTTTCTTGATTGAGAGATTATTGTGCATTTGAGTGTTTTTGGTGTTGAGGTGAGGATTATCATTTGATGCCCATTTGCTAGGAGAGTAGGAATAATTCTTGATTGAGAATTAGGTTTGCATATGTTTAGGATAGTTTTACTATTTTGGTTTGGATTCAAATCATTTTGGTTGAATAATTCTCATGCATGTGTAAGTTGCTTGCAAGGTGTTTGATAAAATGCCTAGGTGGGTTTAGGATGGGGAAAATATGGTTTGATGCATGTCCCAACACCAAGACTCTTTTGCATTGTTATTTTCCTTTATTTGCATAGCTTTATTTACTTCTTGCATAATCCCAAATCTACATATACTATACACACTAGATCAATGATATAAGCCTCCTTGAGAGACGACTTGGGTTGATTAGCTATACTACTATAGCTAATTAATTCAATACCTTTTTGGGAACTTGTTTTTAATTCTAAGTTGGTTGTAGCTAAAAGAATTTACGACGCTTTTAGCGATATCAGGCTTTAATCAACAGACCTCCAATGTTTCTTGGAGATAGCTTCGACTATTGGCGTGGTAGGATGACGTTGTTCATCAAACACACCAGTCTTGATCTATGGGACAGGATTGAGAACGACGATTATCAACCTCTGCAAACAATAACAGAACAAACTGTTGTTGCAGCAGATGCTGAACCTGGAGCAGCACCTCCAGCGCCCAGAACTTACACCAGACGAGTTCCCAAGGATGAATGGACTCAAGACATGAAGGAGAAAATTCAGCTGAATTTCAAGGCCAAGTACTGATAAGTGTGAAATTATGTACACTTTTTACCTTTGTACTTGATATATTTATTCATGTTCTTGCTTCAATATCCATGCATTAGATAGTTTTAATTATATTTTCACTTTGAACACATTGTAAATAATCTGTATATAATGCTTGAAATAAGTGTTAATTTTGGTTTTGCAAAATATTAAATAAAAGTTATTGTGTTTTTAATTTCAGGGACCAATTTGGTAGAAGAATAAGCATAGAAGCAAAGAACACTTAGAAAAATTCTGTCCAGGAACGCACCGGCCGCTAGCGCCCAAATGTTACCCGCTAGCGCCCAACTTGAAGCCGCTAGCGGCCAACACGGATCAAGGGCCCAACCCGTGTCGCTTCTCGGCCCAATCTTCCCTGAGCCCATCAAGATCTCGCTAGCGCCTACCTTTAACGCGCTAGCGCGTGTGTGGTCGCTAGCGAGGGGATCTGGCCGCTAGCGACCAATATCGCAGAAAACAGCAGCATTTAGTGGAGCTGTCATTTTCAAGTTTGGCTCTTCTGATCCTTCCAACCCGTGATCCCTTGATACAAGGGAGCTCCAGGAGCTTGTCTGCAATCATTCTAGCCTCCCCAATCATTCTGATATCAATAGTGTAGTGAGAGAAGCTCTCACCTCTCTCTAGAATTCCAAGAACACTTCCAACCTTCTTCCACACTCAACCTCCATTCTGATCTTTCTTGCACGAATTCTTCTGGTATTGTTGTTGTAATTTAAGTTATGGAAGAGTAAATTTTTCAGTTCTGGTGTTTGTAATTGAATTCTTGCATCATGGAGTCTTGAGATAAATAAAATTCATGTGTTCTTCATGTATGAACTTGAGTTCTTGTACTTTGGTTTTAATCCATTTATGTTGAGGATGATTTTCTGATATATGGTGGATGATCAGAATGTGTATGATTCAAGGTTTATTGATTTGTGCATGTTTTGACTTGTTTATTGAGAAGTTAATGAATTGGTTTATGAATTAACAACTTGACTAAACAACTCCTTTGTATGAGATTAATTCTTGGTAAAGATTAAGTTGAATTCACTAATAAGATCATATTATACATGGTTAAATGTGTAAAATGGTTAGTTCAGTGGTTAAAAGTGAGTAATATGTTTGTATGATCACCTTTAATCAAGAGCATAATGATAAAAGTGAACTAAACACTCTTGTTTCATGCATGTTTCATGGTTTTATGAGTTAATGATGGATGAATTCATGCAAGTCTTCTTTATAAACACTAGAACACCTTTGTAATTGAAATTTCCAGCACCTTTAATTTGTATGCTTACACAAAAATCCCCTTCAAAATTAACAAGAATTACTAGTAGTTTCCTCAAGAGACGACTTTGGGTTAGTTTACCGTTATCTCGTGTGTAAGCTAAATCAAACTTTTGTTTTCCCGTTGAACAAATTATTTACTAAATTGATCGGAACTTGGAGAAGTAACGACACTCCGGGTTGTCCCGCATCAAGTACATTCTCCTATGTGCATTACCCAAGGTAGAATACGACAAGATAATGTCGTGTGATACAGCACAGGAGATATGGGAAAGGCTTCACATGTTGCATGAAGGTAATGACGAAGTCAAGGAGACGAAGATATCCATGCTCGTACACAAGTACGAATCCTTCAGCATGCAACAAGATGAAACCATTGACAGCATGTCAATACGATTTCTACACATCATCAACCAGCTCAAAGTGTTGGGAAAGACTTATTTCAATGCTGAGATGGTAAGGAAAATCCTCAGAAGCCTCTCTTCGAGATGGCGTCCTAAGGTCACTGCAATCCAAGAAGCAAAGGATCTAAACCAGCTTGGTTTGGATGTATTATTCGACTCTCTCAGAACACATGAGATTGAGCTGGAAGGATTGCTTGGAGGACCATCCTCTTCATCCAAGCCTCAGAAGGGTCTTGCTCTTAAAAGTCAAGTAAGAAGACCTTCCAAGGTTCTCAAGGCAGAAGAAGTTTCTGAATCAGAAGACTAGCAAGATTCAGAAACAGAGGATGATGACATCTCTCTTCTGGTCAGAAAGATGAATGAGCTTCTCACTTCTGATCACTCCTAAGAAAGGAAAGCTAAAGCCTTCTGAAGCCACGTGCTATGGCTGTGGAGAAAAGGGTCACTTCAGAACGGAGTATCCTCAGAACAAAGGGAAAAAGAAGTTCATTCCCAAAAAGAAGAAGAAGGCAATGGCTGCTACTTGGAGTGACTCAGAAGAGGAAGATTTTGAGCCAGCAAGCGAAGAGGAAGCTAACGTCTGCTTCATGGCTGGTACTGACTATGTTCTGGAAATAGAATCTGAGTCAAAAGAGGTACCTAACTCCCCTCCTCTCTCATATTCATATGATGAGATCTCAGAACTCTATAAAGAGCTTCTGAGAGACTCAAACGAATTAGCTAACAGTTTCAGCAATTTAAAGAAATCCTTCAAACATTTACAAGCTGAAAATGCTACACTAATTCAAGAAGTTGAGAACCTAAAACTTGAAAGAGATGATTTTAAAAATAGATATCTTGAAAGTCACAATCTCTATCAAGCTTTAGAAACAATGTCTTCTGTAACTGTCGAAAAGGCCGAACTAGCCTTGATAGAATTACAAAAGACCAATGAGCTTCTCACTTCTGATCTAGTTAAGATGGTCAATGGTGGGAAAATGATGACTCTTTTACTTGGAGGTCAAAGACCTTACAAAGATAAAAGTGGACTTGGATATGAAGAAGTTTTCGAACCCCATGACCTTGATCCATCCTTAACTAAATCACATCGCATGTGCATCACATGTTTCAAAGAGGGACATGGATTTGAGACGTGCCCTTTGCTCGGTAAAGGAAAAACTTCTCTGCCCAAAAAGGCTAAGAAGAATAAAAATTCTCAGAAGACAAGTCCTTCTCAGAAGGGTGAGTCTTCTCAGAAAGTGAAAGCTTCTGAAAAGGGCAAAGAGAAGGTTTCTGAGTCTCAGAACCACAACCCTTCTAAGAAAAGAAGACAAAAGGCAAAGAAAGCTAACAAGAAAGGACCCAACAAAGCATGGGTACCTAAATCAGTGAACTTTGTGTCTGCAGGTGCATCAACAAGCACTGCTCCACCACCAAGATAAGCAGTGGTACTTGGACAGTGGCTGCTCAAGGCACATGACTGGAAGCAAGCTTTGGTTCAGAAACCTCAAGCCTAAGAAAGGAGGAACGGTGCGATTCGGTGATGGTGCCAAAGGGAAGTCACTTCCATAGGAGATGTTGGTAAGGATTCCTCTCACCAAATCTCTAATGTACTTTTAGTTGATGGCTTAACACACAATATATAAAGCATTAGTCAATTTTGTGACAAAGGCTTAAAGGTTGAGTTTTATGCCAAATACTGCCATGTGATTAATCTCACTAACGGCAAGATCGTTCTGGAAGGAAAACGAGTTGGTAACATCTACATTATCCATCTAGATGATCTAAAGGATCAAAATGTAAAGTGTCTTGTCTTTGTCCAAGAAGACAAGTGGCTTTGGCATAAGAAACTTGGTCATGCCCATATGAAGCTTCTTTCTGAACTCTCTCAGAAAGGACTTGTAAAGGGTCTTCCCAACATTAAGTATCAGAAGGATGCAACTTGCGACTTCTGTGAAAAGGGAAAACAAACCAAAGCCTCATTTCCTAGCAAAAGTGGAATCTCTACTCAGAAACCACTTGAGCTCCTTCACATGGATCTCTTTGGATCAACTAGAACGGCTTCCCTTTCTGGAAAACGCTATGGTCTTGTCATAGTGGATGATTATTCTAGATTCACTTGGGTATTCTTTCTAGCTTCTAAGGAAGAAACGTTTGAAAAATTTAAAGCTTTTGCGAAAAGAGTTTCCACTGAAAAAGACTCACATTCACACCATACGATCTGATCATGGAGGTGAATTTGAGAATCACGCTTTCAAAAAATTTTGTGAAAATCTGGGCATTGCTCACGAATTCTCTTCTCCTAGAACTCCTCAGCAAAATAGAGTGGCTGAGAGAAAGAATCGAAGCCTTCAATAAATGGCAAGAAGAATGCTTTTAGAAAGTGGGCTTTCAAAAGGATTTTGGGCAGAGGCTGTGAACACCTCATGCTACATTCGTAATTGAGTCTTTCTAAGACCAATTCTGAAGAAAACACCTTACGAGTTTTGGAAGAACAAAATACTCAACATATCCTTCTTCCATATTTTTGGTTCTTCGTGCTTCATACTCAACACAAAGGACAAACTAGGTAAGTTTGATCCTAAATCCGATGATGGAGTTTTCCTAGGATATTCCTCTGTCTCTAAAGCCTATAGAGTCTACAACAAGAGGAGCAAATGTGTTGAAGAGACAATCCATATTAAGTACAAAGAACTTAGTAAGGATTTGCCTCAGAAGGTTGCTGACTTAGAAGATGAATTTGAAAAACTCAACATCTCTTCTGAGAAAGCCAAAAAGAAAATTCTTATAGATGACGAGAGTGATTTCCAAACTATGCAAAAACCTTCTCCATCCAAAGAAAAATCTAAAGAATGATTGAAGCTCCAGAACCTGATGAATCTATTTCTCCAATGATAAACCACATTTTCATACATTTTTCCTCCCATAATTTGAGCAATTTCATGATCTTATTGTACATAACTTAGCTTCCAAGGTAGAATTTTGATTGTATTATCTCTTAGAGTATTATTGCCAAATTGCATACTAATTACTTCCTTTGATGTCACTGGTGCTTTTGACGTGTTTGTTTAAGTGTTTTTATTAATTCAGGGACATATAATTGAGTATTGCATTTGAGCTACATTGGAAGCTAAGTTGGGGGAAAAAATTTGTAAATCCAGCAACGAGCAGACCGCCCAAGCGGTCTTGCAGATCGCCCAGAGAGTCATGTACAGAAGAAATCAAAGAGTCACAGCGCAAGATGCTCTGCCACCTTAGCTCTATTTAATTTTGTTTTTAATTGTAATAAGTGGATTAATGAAGAGAATGGAGGTTAGAGTTCAAGAGGGAATTGGAGAGGCAAAAATCAATGAAACATTCACTCCTTGGCTCCCTATATAAACCCACCTTAGCTCCATAGAGAGAACAACAATTCCTTTTGGTGTTTTCTAGCTCTTGAATATTCCTTTCTTTCTTGTTGTTATTTTTTAGCATTTTGGTTCTGATTGTGAGAGTTCTTACTGAACTTGTCACTCTCTTTTCATAGTTTTTTGCACTTGTTAGATTGGTCTTTTGCTTATATTTCAGTTTTTATTAATTGAAGTTATTTTCTTTTTTCAAAGCTTTGTCTTTCCTTCTTATTTTCTGTCATTTCTTATTTTGTTCATATCTATAATTCACTTGTTAATTTATTTACTAAAAAGGCTTGGCTAGTTTTCTTTTAGTGCTGCAAGTGATTTAAGGTGATGAGGCTTGATGTTGTGTTTATGAATTTTTACACTATTTAATCTTTTGGGAAAATTTCGAAGAGGTTGAAAAGTGGTTGTATTGGCGAGGTTGGTGCATAACTGTGGAGTTTGCTCAAGGGATTGAAAAATCATTCCCTTTACTCAATCCATAGCAAATTCTAGGCGATTGCCTTGCGAACCGCCCGAGTTAGTCAAAATTGGCTTATTCAGACCAAACAATTATAATTCATAGAGCCTATGTTTCCCGTTTCACTTAAGTCTCTTGTAGCATTGTTCTTGAATTTATTTGTTTAATTACTTCGTTTGTTCAGAAAATCAAATCAAAAACCCCCCATTTTTCTCTGTTCTATGATAAGCTTTTTAATTTGCTGCATAGATTCCTTGAGAGACGACCTGAGTCGTTATTGCTACTTGCTACTAAGTTAGTACAAGAAACCATTCAGTTTAAACTTCTTCTTGAAAAAACTCTTTTTTTAAATTGCTCGCTTTTGGAGAAATTTAACGACACCTTCGAGAGTGATCAATTTTTGGCGCCGTTGCCGGGGAATCTAGGCAAATTAAATTTTTATCGTAGTGTTTATATATAAAAAAATAATAATAAAAAATTAAAAACCAAAAAGATTTTTCATTTTCTTAAAAATTGCAGCAACTGCAGAATTCTGTAGTCACTCTCGAGCAAACCGCCTTAGCGGTCAAGCATACCGCCTAAGCGATGGTCTCGTTTCTCTACAATTTTGTGCTGCTTTCTTTGAAACCTATGGATGACTCGTTCGCAACCCGATAAATTCTTGTTCGAATTCGACCCTGAGATCGAAAAAACCTTGAGAGGTTTGAGACGAACAAGGAGGGTAGGCGAGGACGTAGGTACTTCTGTCCCAACTCGTTCCCGTAGTGTGGACGCTAGTGCTGCGTACAGAGATCGTGATATTGTGCTCGGTGTTAATCCTTTTGTGAGTGTTTCTGAAACACACACCGACACGCAAACTGATCCTCTCACTATACTCACTATGGTTGCGGGTAGACATCCAACTTTGAGGGAGCTCACTGCTCCTGATTTGAATCAACAATAGGTCGGCATTACCTATCCTAATGTCGATGCAGATTTTGAAATAAAGGGAGCACTCTTCCATCGGTTGCCCAAGTTCCATGGGTTAGCCGGTGAAGATCCTCACCAGCACCTAAAAGAATTCCATTATGTGTGTGTCACTCTAGGACCACAAGGAGCTGGGGAGGATGATGTTAAGCTCCGCGCCTTCACTTTTTCACTGGAGGGCGCGGCGAAAAATTGGTTGATGAACCTGCCCAATGGGGCAGTAGACTCTTGGTTGGAACTAAAGAAAAAGTTTTTGGAAAAATATTTTCCTGCTTCAAGAGCTGGAGCGATAAGGAAGGCAATTTGCAGTATCCAACAATTACAAGGCGAGACGCTCTATGAATACTGGGAGTGTTTTAATCGGTTAGTAGCAAGTTGTCCATCTCACCAAATATCCGAACCCAACCTCATTCAGTTTTTCTATGAGGGGTTGAGCGTTGCGGATAGGCGCACTATCGATTGTTCTAGCGGAGGAGCGCTCGTGAACAAAACTTTGGCTGAAGCAAAGGAGCTGATAGACACAATTGCTTCGAACTATCAGCAGTTCGGAACGAGAGATACTCCTAGTTCAAAGGGAGTGAATGAGGTTGGATCCTTTGATCAAGGGGCTCTAGCTCAGCAATTGGCGGAGATGACAAGTGCAATCAAGCAATTAACCATCAGCCAACAAAAAATGATAGCCTCTACCTCTACTTCCACCGCTCAATTACCACCTCCGCTAATTCAACAGGTATGCAGAATTTGTGCTAGTGACCACTCCTCAGATGTTTGTCCACAATTAAATGAAGAATACTCCATGGTGGCAGCCACAAGCTTTCCTAACCAAGGGGGTGTTTCTTATGGTAATACTTACAACCCCTCTTGGAAGAATCATCTGAATCTTCGGTGGAGCAACCAAAGTCAAACTCAACAACCACCTCAACAACCTCCATATCCAACCCAAAACACACACCAATATCCCACTCATCAAAAATACCAGCCACCTCACCAAAGAACCCAAAGTCACCTACCACCATTTCCACCACCCCAAATACCACAAATTCCTAAGGAACCTCTTCAAATACAGGCTCCACCTTTAATTCCTACCCCCTCTACTGAAGCAGACAGCCCCGTCATGCAACAAATCTTGAAGATGTTGATGGAGCAAAAGGCTCAAAATGAAGAAATGAGGAGGGAAATTGCTCAATTGAAGGAAGTGTGCAATACTTCGTCAAGTGATAGTGGTCGCATTCCCTCCCAAACTGTTCCTAATCCAAAGGGAAATGTGAATGCTATCATTTTGAGGTCCGGAACTACACTTCCCGAAGTTGAGGCTTCAAGTACTAGTCGAGAACCTCAAGCTTCGAGAATTCAAGAGGAAGAACAAGAGGAAGAGGAGGAACAGGCGAAGATGTTGCGGAAGGGTAAAGGCAAGCTTATTGAGGATTTAGGACGGGCTGAAATGGGAGAACAACCACTCAGGTTGCCTTTTCCACACGCAGCCCAAAGAGGTAAGAAGAAGATTGAAGTGGATGAAGAGGTCTTGGCGACTTTCAAGAAAGTTGAAGTTAACATTCCACTCCTTGATGCCATAAAGCAAGTGCCCAAGTATGCAAAATTTTTGAAGGACTTATGCACTCAAAAGAGGAGGATGAAGGGGGGAAAAGTCCAAGTAAATTATGCCTCACTAGCTCCCCCATTACCACAAAAGTTCCAAGACCCGGGCTCATTTTCCATTCCATGCCTCATTGGCGAGCTCACGTTCAAGGATGCTTTGGCGGACTTAGGTGCTGCCATCAACGTCATGCCTAAAGCTATTTATCAAGCTCTAAATTTTGGAGAGCTCAAGCCTACAGGACTCCTCTTGCAATTTGCCAACCGGAGTCTCCAGAAACCCGAAGGACTCCTTGAGGATGTCCTCGTCAAGGTAAATGATTTAATTTTTCCGGTTGATTTCTATGTGCTTGATACTGATTCTTCTATTCCATTGGACCAGCAAACACTCATTCTTGGTCGACCTTTCTTAAAAACCGCAAGAGCCAAGGTTGATGTGTTTGCCGGAACTTTAGACATAGAATGTGGAAACATGAAGGCTAAATTTTGTTTGAAAAATGCCATGAAACACCCATCTGAGACTCACTCTATCTTTTCTGTTGATATCATTGATGAGTTAGTCGAGGATGAGGTGGAGAATTGGTTTCTTGAGTCTAGAGCCTCTGATTTTGAAAAATCGAGTTTTGGTGTTGTATGCGATGGATGTGAAAAACTTGGTTTCATGTGCAAAAATTGTGAGGATGAGGATTTTAAATTTTTTGGGGACCCTTCCCTTGTTTTTAAAAGTGAAAAATCATCCTCAGCTGAGCAAAATTCTGAACCTCTGATGCAAACAACACCAGAACCGCTACTCACCGATTTTTTCAAAATCAGTACCGCCCAGGCGATGTCGCCTGATAAAAATTTAAAAATTGTTGCTGTTTGTGAAAATAAAAGTACTTCTGATCTCAAAGCACTTCCCCCTCACTTGAAATATGCTTACTTGGGGGAAGGGGAAGTCTTTCCGGTAATTATTGCTAATGGTCTTTCAGCTGAAAATGAAAATAAACTTTTGGAAGTTTTGAAAATTAATAAAAAGGCCATTGGTTGGGAATTATCGGACTTGGTTGGAATTAGCCCTTCCATTTGCACTCACAGAATTTTCTTGGAAGAAGGTGCTAAGGCCATAAGGCAGCCCCAAAGAAGGATGAATCCTCTCATTCTTGACGTGGTGAAGAAGACTTCTTCAAGCCGGGATCATCTACCCTATCTCTGATAGTGAGAGGGTGAGTCTCGTGCAAATTGTACCAAAAAAATCTGGAATCACTGTCGTTAAGAATGAGAAAGATGAGTTAATCCCCACGAGAATCCAGAATTCATGGCGAGTGTGCATGGACTACCGTAGATTGAATAGTGTCACACGCAAGGATCACTTTCCTCTGCCATTTGTTGACCAAATGCTTGAAAAACTTGCGGGTCAGTCACACTATTGCTTCCTTGACGGATTCTCGGGGTATTTTCAAATTCAGATTGCACCTGAGGATCAAGAGAAAACTACCTTCACATGCCCTTTCGGTACCTACGCTTATCGTAGAATGTCTTTCGGGTTATGTAATGCTCCTGGCACTTTCCAAAGGTGCATGATGAGTATTTTTTCTGACTTCATTGGTGATTGTTTGGAAGTTTTTATGGACGATTTCACAGTTCATGGAGATTCCTTTGACTTGTGCCTGCAACATCTCTCTCGTGTCTTAGAGCAATGTATCAGGACCAACCTGGTTTTAAACTTTGAAAAATGTCATTTTATGGTTAATCAAGGTGTGGTCCTGGGACATATCGTTTCTAAAGAGGGTATTGTAGTGGACCCTACAAAAGTCGAAGTTATCTCTTCTTTTCCTCACCCCGCTTCTGTGCGGGAGATTCGCTCTTTCCTTGGACATGCAGGTTTTTACAGGCGATTTATTAAGGACTTCAGCAAGATTGCGAAGCCGCTCACAGACTTGCTGCAGAAAAATGTCGAATTTAATTTTGATGAAAGCTGCCAGAAGGCGTTTGAGTTATTGAAAGCGAGTTTGACTTCTGCACCGATTGTACCGCCTCCGAAGTGGGAACTCCCCTTCGAACTTATGTGTGATGCGTCAAACTACGCTGTGGGTGCCGCGCTAGCACAGCGCGATGGTAAGATTTCTTGTGTTATATCTTATGCTTCCCGTACCTTGGACTCTGCGCAGTCTAACTATACCACCACTTAGAAGGAGCTTTTGGCAATTGTTTTTGCCCTTGAAAAATTTAGATCATACCTCCTGGGATCTCATGTGGTGGTGTACACAGACCACGCTGCTCTGAAGTACTTGCTGAAGAAGCCTGATGCGAAGCCCCGCCTTCTTAGGTGGATATTGCTTTTGCAAGAGTTTGATTTGGAAATAAAAGACAGAAGCGGGTGCCATAATTTGGTTGCTGATCATCTCAGCAGGGTCGAACATATACTTGATGACCCGATCCCACTGGATGATCGTTTTCCCGATGAACGTATCTTGAGTATTAAGACCACCCTGCCTTGGTTCGCAGACATTGCGAATTATCTTGTTGCTAAAACCATCCCTGCGCATTTTTCAAAATCTCAAAAGGATAAATTGATTTGTGAAGCAAAATATTATGTGTGGGATGATCCATATTTATGGAGGTTTTGTGCCGACCAGATAATTCGCAGGTGCGTGCCTGATCATGAGCACCGCTCAATCCTTGACTTCTGCCATGCACAAGCTTGTGGTGGCCATTTCGGACCACAGCGCACTGCGCGCAAAATTCTTGAATGCGGTCTATTTTGGCCAAGCATTTTTAAAGACTCTTTCGAATACTGCAAGTCTTGTGCCAGGTGTCAGAAAACCGGAAAGAACTCTAGAAGGAATGAGATGCCGCAACAACCTCTGTTGTTTTGCGAAATTTTTTACGTTTGGGGCATCGACTTCATGGGTCCTTTCCCGGTTTCTTCCGGTTTTTCTTATATTTTGTTGGCCGTTGATTATGTGTCTAAGTGGGTTGAAGCTATTCCCACTCGCACAAATGACTCGGCTGTTGTTTGTAACTTTGTGCGAAGCTATATACTCTCTCGATTCGGCATACCTAGAGCCATTATCAGTGACCAAGGCACCCATTTTTGCAATAGAAATTTTGATGCTTTGTTGCGTAAGTATGGGGTTGTACATAAGGTGGCAACGCCTTATCATCCTCAAACTAACGGGCAAGCTAAGGTTTCCAACCGCGAAGTGAAAAAATTTTTAGAAAAAATGGTTGGACCCTCACGGAAAGATTGGAGTGCCAGGTTGTCTGATGCATTGTGGGCTTACCGAACCGCTTATAAAACCCCGATTGGGATGAGCCCCTTTCGGTTGGTATTTGGAAAAGCATGTCATTTGCCGGTTGAAATTGAACACCGTAGTTACTGGGCGATTAAGCAATGCAACATGGATTTAACGGTTGTCGGTAAAGAGAGAAAATTGCAATTGCAGGAAATTGAAGAACTCCGGCGGGACGCCTATGAGAGCTCTAAGCTTTACAAAGAGAAGACGAAAGCCTTTCATGACCGATCCATTTTAAGAAAAGAATTTCATGAGGGTCAGGAAGTGCTTTTGTACAACTCTAGGCTCCAACTGATGGCCGGTAAGTTACGGTCTAGATGGGAAGGACCATTCGTGGTGAAAAGGGTTTATCCCTTCGGAATGGTGGAAATTGAGTGTTCAAAGACCAAATCTACCTTCAAGGTCAATGGACACCGACTGAAGATTTTCCATTCAAATTTCAACAAAGATATGGAACAAACTGAAGTCCTCCTTTTTGAGGGAGTGAAGCCTCCTTGCTAGGGGGCCACCAGTCCAACTTAGGGACGTAAAACCAAAGTGCTTGGTGGGAGACAACCCACCGTTTCCTTTTCTTTAATCTTTCATCTTTTCTTTTTAGGAGGACGCCGCATCCGAGTCAATTGGATCTGAGGACTTGGGATGTTGGCTGCACATCATTGTGTCACTGAGGACAGTGACAATTTCAAGTGTGGGGAGGTACACATTTACATTTTCATGTTTTATTTTCTTGTCACTTTCTTTTGTTTTTAGTTAGTTAATTCTTATTGAACTTTGATAGACTTGGTTAGCTGGTATGTCTGGATGTGTTTTGATGGTAAATTAGCAGTTTATACAGGTTTCCTGAGTTTTATTTGAACTTGTGGTTGTTGGCATTGTACATTTTGAGTATTAAAATTAGGTTGATTGCATGATGTGAGTGCTACTTTTACCCTTAGCTTTTGGGCCTATTGATCACTTTCTTCTGTTGAGAGCACACACACAGGCAAGTCAATCTAGAACTTGCCGAATAGCTGACTCTTCTTTACTTGGTGCATATGATTGATTTATGTTTTGTTTTTTGTTTAGCCCACTTCCAAATAGACCTACCTTATGTATTCACCCTTGTTTAGCCATTTTGAGTCTTATTCCCTATTTATTCATAATTTAGCCACAATACAAGCCTTTGGTGAAAAACAATGATTCCCTTGTGGAAATTAATTGAACATGGTTTGTTGTGCATTTTAATTGGGGAGTTTGTGCATTTGATTGGGTTACTTGGGGGGTTGTTATACATAATGTTCAGAAGGAAGAAATCGGGTAAATGGTGGGGGTGAAAGGAGTTAATTGTATATATTTTGTTTTTAGCTTTCTGTGAAAAAAAAAATATTTCAGCTTCTGTTTTGTACATAAAAAGTTGCAGATTCTGAAAATTAATATATATATATATATATATATATATAAATTTTAAAAAAAAGTGTGTAAATAAATAAATAAATTTCAGAATCTGCTCAATTTGATTTTCTTCTTGAAAGGGTTTTGTAGCTCATTGTACATATTTAGAGCTACTTCTTCGGGTTACGGGACATTGTGGGATTGATATGGATGAGTTTGGTTCTTGGTTGAAATGCTCTTTTGGGATATTCTTTATTTGGCCATGTGAACCATGCGATTTTAATTTCCACACTAGCTCACATTCCCATATATATTCCTTACCTGTCCTTTGGCCCCATTACAACCCTTTTACACGTTTCATAATGCATCAAGTGTTGAATTGAGTGGCTATTTGCATCTTTGGCAAGCCTATGGAAAGGCGCTAGTGTTGTGTGTTTTGAGGGTTTAACCTATACACTTGAGCGTTCATAGAGTGATACACATCCGTGAGGTTTAGCATCTCAATGTCATGCATTCATATTTGATTTCATTGCTCACTACTTGTTTTGAGGAGATTGCCAACATGTTTGCAAGTGTATAAATTGTGACTTAGGAACTTGTATTTTCTTGCTAGTTTACTATTGCCAGTAACAACTCCTAATCATGTCTAGGTAGTTAGTTTTTGCGGACTTTGGTTGCTTGCTTCGTGACTCTCTGTATCTAGTGCTTGATTCTCTTTTGCATGAGGACATGCAATTGTTCAAGTGTGGGGAGGTTGATAAACCACATTTTCATACATTTTTCCTCCCATAATTTGAGCAATTTCATGATCTTATTGTACATAACTTAGCTTCCAAGGTAGAATTTTGATTGTATTATCTCTTAGAGGTCGTTTGGTATGGGGTAATCTGGATAGATTACCGGTAATCTTGCAATTAAATTACCTGGTAATCCAGATTGATTCGTTTGTTTTGACAAAGATATTGTTAATGTGAATTACCTAATAATCCACATTACCTCCAAAGTGGTAATGTCGATTACCTCCGTTTCAGGTGGCAATCTGGATTACCACCCCTAGGTAATCTTCTAATTTATTTTATTACACCATTACCCCTCTAACAAAATACACTACTAATCCTAATTTTACAATTTTTGCTCGTTTTTTTAGTTATTGCATTTGATTTTCTATTTTGAACTATTTACCAAACTATTTCTTGTTGGTGTTTTTTTTAATTTATTGCGTTATATTTGTTTTTTCTATGTTGCACTCTTTGCAAGAATATTATAATTATTTTAATGAATTTTTATTTTTAATAAATAATTATATTAATGTCAAAACCGAAAAATATTAATATTAAATTAAAAATATAATTATATTTGATTAATTCATTTTATGTAAATTTTATGTATTTTAATAATATATATAATATAATTATATTTTATTAATTCATTTTATAATTATTTAAAGGGTATTATAGTAATATATATAGATTACCTTGTAATGTGGATAATATACCAAACAAGGTAATGCAGATTACCGGTAATCTTATTTGTATATACCAAACAAGGTAATGTGGATTACCGGTAATTTAATTGGAGGTAATCTATCTGCAGGGTAATCTAGATTACCGGTAATCTTCCTCGGTAATGCACCAAACGCCCCCTTAGAGTATTATTGCCAAATTGCATACTAATTACTTCCTTTGATGTCACTGGTGCTTTTGACGTGTTTGTTTAAGTGTTTTTATTAATTCAGGGACATATAATTGAGTATTGCATTTGAGATACATTGGAAGCTAAGTTGGGGAAAAATTTTGTAAATCCAGCAACGAGCAGACCGCCTAAGCGGTCTTGCAGATCGCCCAGAGAGTCATGTACAGAAGAAATCAAAGAGTCACAGCGCAAGATGCTCTGCCACCTTAGCTCTATTTAATTTTGTTTTTAATTGTAATAAGTGGATTAATGAAGAGAATGGAGGTTAGAGTTCAAGAGGGAATTGGAGAGGCAAAAATCAATGAATCATTCACTCCTTGGCTCCCTATATAAACCCACCTTAGCTCCATAGAGAGAACAACAATTCCTTTTGGTGTTTTCTAGCTCTTGAATATTCCTTTCTTTCTTGTTGTTATTTTTTAGCATTTTGGTTCTGATTGTGAGAGTTCTTACTGAACTTCTCACTCTCTTTTCATAGTTTATTGCATTTGTTAGATTGGTCTTTTGCTTATATTTCAGTTTTTATTAATTGAAGTTATTTTCTTTTTTCAAAGCTTTGTCTTTCCTTCTTATTTTCTGTCATTTCTTATTTTGTTCATATCTATAATTCACTTGTTAATTTATTTACTAAAAATGCTTGGCTAGTTTTCTTTTAGTGCTGCAAGTGATTTAAGGTGATGAGGCTTGATGTTGTGTTTATGAATTTTTACACTATTTAATCTTTTGGGAAAATTTCGAAGAGGTTGAAAAGTGGTTATATTGGCGAGGTTGGTGCATAACTGTGGAATTTGCTCAAGGGATTGAAAAATCATTCCCTTTACTCTATCCATAGCAAATTCTAGGCGATTGCCTTGCGAACCGCCCGAGTTAGTCAAAATTGGCTTATTCAGACCAAACAATTATAATTCATAGAGCCTATGATTCCCGTTTCACTTAAATCTCTTGTAGCATTGTTCTTGAATTTATTTGTTTAATTACTTCGTTTGTTCAGAAAATCAAATCAAAAACCCCCCATTTTTCTCTGTTCTATGATAAGATTTTTAATTTGCTGCATAGATTCCTTGAGAGACGACCTGAGTCGTTCTTGCTACTTGCTACTAAGTTAGTACAAGAAACCATTCAGTTTAAACTTCTTGAAAAAACTCTTTTTCTAAATTGCTCGCTTTTGGAGGAATTTAACGACACCTTCGAGAGTGATCATCCAACGTCAATGGAATTTAGATTCTCAGAAGATCAAGCGTCTGATGACTCAGAACGAGAACCTTCTGTGCCACCTTCTCAGAACCCTATGCCTAAAGGACATAGAGGCTCAAGAGACTTGAAAAATGTCTCTCAGAATGAAGTCTTGGGTGATCCCGAGCGTGGTGTGAGAACCAGAAGGAACTACACGAATCTTGCTATGGTTTCTAAACTTGAACCAGAATCCATAGAAGAAGCGTTAGATGATCCTAGCTGGGTAAGTGCCATGCAGGAAGAACTAGACCAATTCGAGAGAAATCAAGTTTGGAAACTAACTCAGAAACCCAAAGGCAAGAGTGTCATTGGGACTAAATGGCTGTTTCGAAACAAACTTGATGAAAATAGTCAAGTCGTGAGAAATAAGGCCAGATTGGTTGCTCAAGGGTACAACCAACAAGAAGGAATAAATTATGATGAAACCTTTGCTCCAGTCGCAAGATTTGAAGCCATTAGGATGTTGCTAGCTTTTGCTGCACACAAAGGTTTTAAACTCTATCAGATGGATGTGAAATCTGCCTTCCTGAATGGATACCTTTCTGAGGAAGTTTATGTGAAACAACCTCCTGGTTTTGTGAATGATACATTCCCAGAACACATATGTAAGCTTACAAAGGCTCTTTACGGTCTAAAACAAGCTCCCAGAGCTTGGTATGATAGATTGAGTTCCTTTTTGCTTAAAAACGGATTCTCAAGAGGGAAAGTTGACACTACACTATTCACCCTCTCAGAAGACTCTGGCTTCTTGATTGTCCAAATTTATGTCGATGACATAATTTTTGGTGCAACCAATGAACGACTATGCAAAGAATTCTCCAAGCTTATGCAAGGTGAATTCGAGATGAGCATGATGGGAGAACTTAAGTTCTTCCTAGGATTGCAAATCAAGCAAGAGTCAGAAGGGACATTCATACATCAAGAGAAGTATACCAAAGAACTTCTGAGGAAGTTTCTGATGGACAAAGCCAAACCTATGAGCACTCCCATGCATCCCTCTCAAGTAATTGACTTGGATGAAGATGGTGAGAAAGTCTCAGAAAGCAATTATCGTGGCATGATTGGCTCTCTTCTCTATCTCATAGCTTCTAGACCAAATATTCAACTGAGTGTTGGCATCTGTGCTAGATTTCAATCAAAGCCTAAGCAATCACATTTAACTACTGTTAAAAGAATTCTGCGATATTTGATTGGAACTACTAATCTTGGTTTATGGTACGAGAAAGGTTGTTCCTCTAATGTTGTAGGATATTGTGATGCTGATTATGCTGGAGACAGAATTGATCGAAAGAGCACGAGTGGATGTTGTTGTTTCTTTGGGAAATGCTTGATTACATGGTCATGCAAGAAACATAACACAATCGCGCTATCAACAGCAGAAGCTGAATATGTGCCAGCAGCAAATTGCTGCACTCATATGCTTTGGATAAGGAACCAATTGCGTGATTATCAACTAAGGTATGAGAAAATTCTCATTCTTTGTGATAATACTAGTGCAATTAACTTAGCTAAGAATCCAATTCAGCATTCACGATCCAAGCACATAGATAAAAAACATCATTTTATTCGGGATCATGTGCAAAAAGGCGATGTTGAAATCAAATGTGTGAACACTGAGGATCAAATCTCAGATATATTCACAAAGCCTTTACCCGAGGATCGCTTTAATGTTCTGAAAGGGCTTCTTAATCTAAGACGTTTCTAAGTGTTTAACTTGTGAAAAATATTTTCTTAGATACTCCCCTTAGTCCTAAGCTTAGAATCTGAGACATAAAATTTAGAGCTAAGCTTCTGAGCATAATAGTAGAAAAACACTTTCTGAGAAAATCTACTCTCAGAAGACCTATCTCTCAGAAAGGAAGTCTTCTGGAAATCTTCTCAGAAGGTGAATTTCTCAGAAGGACCATTTCTCTCAGAAGGGTGCCTTCCGAGAAATAAGTTACCAACGATAACTTTTTGAAACAAGTTTTGGCAACGGCTAGTCTCTTGGCAGTTCTATAAATACGCAAAGTCTCGCTCCATTCGAGCACTTTGCTTTCCAAAATCTACCAAAAACGCTGTCAAATTCTCTTCTCATCCTATCTCTCTCGGTCTATCTCTCTTCTCCTCTATCAAACTTAAACTTCTTCTTCAATGGCTGCTTCTAGAGAGAACAAGAGCAAGGATAAGGAAACTGACTCTTCTGATGGAAAACAGAAGAAGAAGAAGAAAGATGTCCATCCATCTCCTACAAGGATCACAAGAAGCATGGATTCTGAGGAATCTCAGAAGATCCCTCAGAAGGAACCTAAGGTGATCATCATTGCTGAAGGTTCTAAGGAAACAACACATGATCAACCCTTGATCATAAAAAGGAAAATAAACGCAAGCGCAATCAAAAGCAAACGCAAGCGCGGTCGATTGGAAAAGAAACATAAAAGAGTGGGTCTTACAACCACCCAGAAACAAAGCCCTCCCATGGCGTCTGAACGGAAACATACAGCTGTCGAGGCTGCTACTACTGCTACCACTACCGCTGTTGAATCAAAGGAAACTCCTGTTAAAGTGACAGTAGCTACCAGCACTGAGCTCAGCTCAGCTCAGATGTAGCCACTGACGTTACTCATGTCTCAGAAAGAATTGTAACTGCAAGTCCTTTAGAAGGGGCTCAGTTTGAGCAAGACTCACAGAAGGAACATCAGGTTCGTCACTTTAACGTGACCAAGATTCCTCCTCCCCTCTACAATCAACCTGGTCCAACTTTCTCCATATCGAATTCCATGTGTGGCTCCAGTTTTCAGTTCGGAAGGATGGAAATAACTTCACCCTCTGTGCATCTTCGACCTTTTTCGGGTTGATACGAGAGGACAAGGATGATTGAAGCAATTCATCAACAAATCTCCACCTTCAACATCCTAGATGAAGCTCAGACTTCTGAAACAATGGGTCAACCAACAGCTACCTTGAAGTTGGTTCAAATTTCTGAGGATACTCAGAGGCAGCCTTCTACTGAAGTTGCTGCAGTTGAAGAAGTAGCTGAAAAAGAAGAAGAACCTCTTCCTGAATATCAAAAGATGGAAATAATGGATGTTGTACTTGAGGCTGAAGTCTCTCGTCCTCCTCCAACCCTACCATCATCTTCCCATCAGCCTTCTACCTCTTCATATGAGATACCTCTAGAATGCCCTCCAAACGCTGGCCAAGCTGAAATTCTGATGGAAATGTGCAAGCTCCTTCGTTATATGGCTAGAAAGCAGTAGTTCTAAGTCTATGATGGGGTTTATGTTAGCCACCCTTTTTGATGTAACAAAGGGGGAGTAGAATGATAATATTTTGACTATGTAAACACTAGGCCTAAAACTTAGGGGGAGTAACAAATTAAGGGGGAGCCAAAAAATTTTGTAACCTCATTTGAATTTAGTGAAATATCATTTGTGTTTTTGGCATCTCTTGTTTATTAGCTTGGTATTTCTGAAATTCACATATTTACTCATCAAGAAATACACGCTATATGTCTGATAATCTAAAACAGTATCCATACATTGCATATTTATCTGTTGATTATCAAATCCTTCTAAGAAAATAACAAAGCCTTCTCTCAGAAAGCTAAGTTAGTTTCTAAGAAAGCAAAAGTGCCTTCTGAGTAAGTTGCGAACTTAATCAGAAACACTTCAGAACTTAAGCAAAAGTATTATCTTAAGACTTAATTTGTTATCATCAAAAAGGGGGAGATTGTAAGCTCCAAAACCCTTCTGAGAGAAATTGAAGTATTTCTCTTGGAGATTTAAAGAGTTTTAATGATAACAAAGTAAGCCATAAGTATAAAAATTTTACTTAAGGTATTGCTAATATGTGTGCTAAGTGTCTCAGAAAGCTTAAATTTTTGCAACTCCATGAGTAAGATCAAGACAAACAACGAGTAACCTTATGAATTAAAAGATGAAATCGTAGCGTGAAAGACATCAGAAAGGATGCTCAAGAAACGCAAAAGGTGAAAGTACAGTTCTGAGAAAAGAACATTGTCGCCTCAGAAAGGTCTCAGAAGATCTGGCAACTGGTGATTCTCAGGTCTTCCCTCAGAAGGTTCGCCTCAGAAGTCCGTACAACACTCAGAAAGTTGGACTCATAAGAAACCAAGTATCAAGACTCAATGGATTCTGCATTCAATCTCAGAAAGCTCGTTACAACAAGCCAAGGAAGTGGGAACACGCGCACTGTACAAGTCTGAAAAGTTCCTCATTTCGCGCTGACAATAGCAGAGAGCCGTTCTGAGCCAGACACAGCCACATAAGCAAAGTGAAAGCTTCTATTTTCGCGGCTCTTTAATGCCTATATATATGAGTTCAATTGTAGAGCATTGTGACAAAAACTCTTGCGCTTAAAATCTTGATTAAACGTGTCAAAATTCTGCTGAATTGAAAATCATTTGCCAAAACTTAGAACTTTCTCAGAAAGACAATTTTTATTAAATTGTTCTTCTAACTTTGCTAAAAATCTTCTAGTTCTGTATTGGCGTAAATTCCTACATTTGTAAGTTAAATCTAGAAGTCTACTAAGGGTCAAATTAAGTTTGTAACTAAATCTTAGGAGTTGTTTTCGAAGCAAAAACAATTTCCAGAAAAACGTTAAGTCCTTCGTTGTTTGAAGGCAGTTTTAAGTCCTCGATTGTTTGAGGCAAAGTTCAAGTCCTTAAGTGTTCAAGGCAATCAAAGTCCTCGGCTGTGAGGCAAGTTTAAGTCCTTAATTAAATTAAGGCAAGGAAAGTCCTCTAGTGTTGGAGGCAAGAAAAATCCACTTCGGGTTGTGAGGTGGTGAAAGTCATTTACGTGGTAAAGGCAGTGTTGTCTGAGAAGGCATGATAAGAAGAATATCTAAGGAACTCTCAACTGAAGGTTGAGGACTAGAGTAGGTTAGTTAGAACCGAACCAGTATAAAAATTTCCTTGTGTTAAGCTTTTCTCCCTTAAACTTTTATTTTCGAGAAAATTAACTAACACATTTTAATCTGTTCTTGAATCGAAAAATTCATCAAGATAAACTTAGAAAGAGTTTAAGAAACAACAAATTCAAAACTTATTCTTAAACTACTCAGAAAGAAACTTTCTCAGAAAGTTAAAGTTCTCAGAACATTAACCTTCTCAGAAAGCTCATTCCGCTGCTAACTCTCAAACCTTCTTTCTGAGTCAAGCAACTTTCTAAGAAAATTTTTTAGAAGCAATTTTTAAAAACAAGCACGATTCAACCCCCCCTTCTCGTGAACAAATACACCTTCAGGATGTCCTTGGTCTAGTCTGGAGCTTTCCCCCGGGTCCTTGGTAGCTCCGAGGTGGAGCGGGATCCGTCCTCGGAGATGTTGCTGTCGAAGTCGGGCGTCCCGGCGATGAGTTTAGTCATCGCGGGAGTCTTCGGTCTTGACGGAGTTAGAGGTCTAGAGGTTTATCCCGTAACAATTTTGTATTGTAGGTGTGTGTTATGGGGAATAGAGATATTTGAGGAAGAAGATGTGACATGGGTAATGGTATTTATATATATATATATATATATATATATATATATAGAGAGAGAGAGAGAGAGAGAGAATGCTATCTTCCACACACTCATGTGGATGTTAGTAATGTCCACATTTTATTTTGGACATAAAACTCCTTATTCTCTCTCTTCATTAATGTTGAAATTTTAGGTAATATGGTAATTTTAATTTCAATCATATTTATTACTATCTTTTCAATTTCTCTCTTCTAATTAATATCTATTATTCACTATTAGTTAAAATATAAAATATTAATTATTTTTCAAATTATATGATACTATCAAATTCACAATATTAGTTCATTTCAGCTCATTTCTTTTATAAGTAATGTTAAATCTACTTACAATATGTACGAGGACACAGGTTGTTTTTTCTTTTTATTTTTAAGTTTTTCTGTAAATCAATGCTATAATAACCCTTACGGTAATAAATTTTTGCAAATATTTTATATGTAAGCTATATACAATTTATTTCTTAGTTAATAATTTGTGAATATTTTAATTATTAAAGAATATAAGAATTTGATACTATTATATAATTTAAAAAATAATTAATATTTTATATTTTAACTAATAGTGAATAATAGATATTAATTAGGAGAGAGAAATTAAAAAGATAGTAATAAATATGATTGAAATTAAAATTATCATATTACCTAAAATTTCAACTTTAATGAAGAGAGAGAATAAGAAGTTTTTATGTCCAAAAATAAAAATGTGAACATTACTAACATCCATATGAGTGTGTGGAGGATAGCATTCTCATATATATATATATATATATATATATATATATATATATATATATATATATATATCGCTGTTTTTATAATTTACTTTGTATTTTAATTCATTCTTTCTTCATAATTTACTTCATCCGTCTTAAATATATTATAATTTCTTTGATGTCAATTCAACATTTTTTTGTATTATTTATATCAAGAGACAAAAATACCCTTTGCATGCAAAATAAAATATGTCCATAAAATACTACATTTGTAGTATGTATTTTATGTTTAGTCATGTTCTCATTCATTATTTTGCCTTAAAGTAGTAGTATGGGTAAGAATGTTAGCTCTATGTAAACCTCATTGAAGGATTTATCTCTTAATATTCATTCATGTTTAAGTCATCTTATTACTTCTACACAAGCATTTCACTTTTCTTTGTTGGATAGATTCAATTTTAGTCCTCCATAATAAAAATAAATTAGATATATAATATTAAGTTCAATTGCACAATTTCAATTTTAATCCAAGACATCAAGTAGTTTTAAATTTTGAAAATCCACACATTTCTAATTTCTCATCTCTAATTTCTCATCATATTTTCTGTGCTTTTACAATTGTTTCATCATCTCATCATGTCAAGGAAGTTTCAGAAATTCCAATTTGATTGGAATTCCAACTAGGGCAAAGTCATTACAAAGCCAGCAACAAATCATATTGAATCTTCTAATAAACAACAATAATGAATTTCATTCTATGGGGACTGGATGCACAAGATTTTGTATTATTTTTTATTTAATTTTTTTACTGTAATTTTTTTATACAGTCATTCAGCTATGTGTTATCACATTAATCATAATAGTGTTTCACTCTCCAACTATATAAAAAGTCATACAAATATAACATTTTGATTAGATGATATATAATGTAAAATATACTTTTACACTGTCAATGTATCAAAATTAAATTCATTAATTTTTATGATAGTTTAAGTGAAGGATACTTCGTCTCAATCTAAAGAAATGTTTAATTGAACTCAAATTATAAACATAAAAAGAGCAATCAAATAAAGTAATCCAATAAAAATATATCATCATGGACAAGAAAAAGAGAAAAGCAATAGTAAAAAAAAGGAGTGAAGGACTGAAAAAAAAAAACAGAGGCCATAATGTTTGACTAGTAAAGCTTTATCCTTTTACAATAATTTTGCATACTTTTGTCTCAATTTAATTAGGCCACGGAAGAAAACTGACACCTTGGTCTGATTAAAGTGAATGTGATTCTTTTTTTTTATGGTTTAAAATTTTATAAAACAGAAAATTGGAAACACAAAAAGATTATCCCAAAATAAATAAGTAATAATAAATAAAATGTGCATTTATTAAGGTGTTAAAAGTAAAAAATATTTTATGGTGTTTTATATTTTTCAATATAACAAATTATTATAAATATTTTAAATTTTGTAAGAACTTACTCTATACAAAATCAAAGTAATGCTTGTAACACCCCGACTTTTATTAAGTCCTAATTAAGTGAGATTAAGGGTAATTGACCTTGATTAGGATTTAATTCGGTTTGGGTGGATAAGTTTCTTCTAGTCAAACCCTTATGTGTGACGTGATTTAAGTGTGTATATATGTGTTCATTCTATGCTATGTGAATTACGTGTGTAAATTATATGTCATGATAATTATGTGTATTTATGTGAGTGTTCATTGTGTGTGGAAGAATACGTTGGATGCATATATGAGTTTTAATTGGTATTTAGATGATGCATGAGGTTAGGAATGATGATATAAAATATTTATATGAGTTACATGATGTTATTAGATAATGTTAGTGTTATATATTATCATTTATTTTATTTTATTTTATTTTATGTGTCTATGTGTGTATTTTAATTTATATTTAAATATTAGAAAAATTATATGAGCATTATAGTATAATTTGGGGATTTGGAGTGTTTTAGTAATTTAAGTGACGGTGGGCCCACAATAACTCTTGACCTAGCCACTCCCTATATAAACACTAGTAACCCTCTCCAATTGAGAAAAACACTCTCCTCCTGAGCCGCCATAGCCATCTTTCTCTCAAGAGCTCCCTAAGCCATTGATACTTCAAACCACGAAACACCCATCAAACCTCACCCAATCCAGAAAATAAATTCATATTCTTAATCATCTCATCAAGTCAGAGCTTTCTACCGATTCGGTTTCTCCGTTAAGAGTCTCCGGCGTCATCGGACCGTTCGTGGGGCTAGAGAGAGAGGTTTCCAACGAGAACAACGTCGGGAAAAATGGGTTTCTCTTTGCATTCTAGCATTTTGTCTTCAAGAGGTAGGGGTTTAGGCATTCTATTTTCATGCATATTGATGATGATTTTATGAGATTAATGTGATGGTCGTTTTTTCCATTAGAAATTTTTGTGCCTTATTATTATTATTATTATTATTATTATTATTATTATTATTATTATTATTATTATTATTATTATTATTATGGTTCTATATATATATATATATGCGTATGGTGGCTGCGAGCAGCGCATGCGCGCTTGGTTTTTGTTATATATATATATATATATAAATAAAAGACTGTGTATATTACTATTACATATTATTATTACATAAACTTATACCTATTAGTATGTATATGAGTTAATAATAGGTAGGTAACAGGTAGAAATAATAATAATATGATAATAATAGTAATATTGATAGAAAAGATAATAATAAAATATTAACCCTAATAATAATAAAAGAATAATACAGTAAGAACAACAACATGTATAATATATAATATGTAATGATAATAGTATTAATAATAATAGTAAAGATAATAGTGAGTATAATTAAGAATAATATTACATAAGACAAAGTTAGAAGTGAATAAGATATATATATGATTTATGCATGATTTATATATGATTATATGAGCTGTAAAATATGTTTATACATTATTGTAATATAAAAGTACGATTATATGATAATATATATTACGTATGATTTATGTATGTTCATTATGTAATGTTATGAGTTGTATGTGTGTTTAAATGCTATGATGTAATGTTAAGTTATGATATTACGATATAGTGTTATGTACATGTTTAAGATGTAACGGAAAGTTAAAGTAAAGTGCAATAGCCTTCGGCATTACAATGAGAGTTGTTAAGGGAGGAATAACAACCTCGGCATTACAACCTCATTGTTAAGGGAAGGTGAAATACCAAGATAAAACGTTGTAGCCTTCGGCATTACAGTGAGAGTTGTTAAGGGAGGGATGACAACCTCGGCATTACAACCTCATTGTTAAGGGAAGGTGATATTCCCCCCTCTCCCCATAAGTTTAGGATGAGCTCATACCTAGGGGTCGGTGTAGTGGAGGTTACAGGAGGGCGGGCACAGGCCAAAGATTAATGCAAGATTAAAGTTTAAGAGAACTAAAGTTATTTAGGATGTTATGATATATTCTTTCCCTTACTGATATTTCAAAGCACAGAGTACACTACACAGAGACCTTTAATTATGCTATGTTATATGTATTAAATAAAATGAACAAGATGCACTTAGGTAAGACGTTCCGGGAAAAGATTGTTTTAAACTTATATCTGAAATGAACTCATTCATACTTCACTTATTTTATAATTAAACCCGGGGCGGCTTCCTCTACTGAGTCACTTTCCAGTGCTTACCCTATGTTTTTCCCACCTTTTAGAGGAGCAGACAGAGCAGGATGACGGAGCACACGAGGAGCCCGGGCAGACTTAGTTTATGATATAGTTCCTTAGATATCAGAGACATGTTTTATTTCCTTATCAGATGTTATGATTTTTATGCTTCCACTACGTTTATTCATTTAATATGTTTTATGAGTCCGGACCTTTGTTAGCCGGCAGCTATTTATTTACTCGTATTTATGGTGGAGTCTCATAGGTCACAGTTTTTGGCTTATGGGGTAAGACCTAGTATTTATTTCATGTTTGTTACTTGATGGGAGTTATTTATCAGATGAGGTATTTTCAGTAAATGTTTGTATCGCTTATATTATCGCTTATCATATGCGCAAAGTCCTTATTTTCTATTCCGCGAATGTTTACGAAAAATCTACTCCCGCCTATTTTCCGCGTATTATATTTTAAATATAAAGATAAAACATTATAACAGGAGGTAACCTTATGAAATGGCCTAAAATGACTTAAGCGTTAAGGGCTATCTAGTAGGGTGTTACTATGCTAGCGTTGATTTTGATGCAAAATGAGAATCTTCTATTCACTTGCTTAAAAGTAAAATCCTATTTTAATTCATTTATTATTTTTGTTCTTTTTTTTCAATTAATAAAAGGTTAAGGTGACTGTAGAACCAACCTGAAATGTAAGTAAGGAAGAAAATGGATGAAATATTCATATCTAATAAAAAAATCTAATACTAAATGTTATCTAATATTTAGAAATGAATAAATAAAAAAATTTTAAATATAAATTGGAAAAAAAATAGAAAAAGTATAACTGTGACTAATATATATATGAGTTTAATTTTGATGTACTGACAGTGTAAAAATATTTTACACTGTCGTACAATCAAATCACATCGTTTGTATGATTTTTCAGGTAGTGAGGTAGTGAGAAAGAAAACACAATTATGATTGATGTGACAATATATGATTGGATGACTGTATAAAAAGTTGATGAAAATTAAATTATATATATATATATATATATATATACACATTTTAGTATAAATGCTCCTCCTTTGAACAGTTTTTTTTTTTTTAAAATAAACCCTCCTTTGAACATTCTATAACTAGGGAAGCAATTACACCAAGAAAATCTAAACCAGCGAAGCAAAAAGTCAAGAAGCGGGACCCACGCGTGCCACGTCAGCAGAGGGAAGATGGAGAGCTTTAAATGGAAGAAGCGCCGACTTTGAAACCCGTAGCACATGTTGTGCTGTCCCCATTTACTTTCCCTTAAATAACCCTAATATTGAAAAGAAAGAGAAATAAATAAATTAAACAATAATGCAAATTTAATGTCCTATATCCTTTTATTTTCTAGTAAAAACTAAAAAGTGATTTAATAAGAAAAAAAGTTAGATGGAGATAATAAAAATAATTTAACTATTTTAATATATTTGTTTAAAAAATTAAAAAAAATTATTGAGCTTCTTAATATATGTGAAAAGACTTGAACAAATATTATTTTAAATTTGAGGGAGGTTGTATATTATTTTTTAATTTCTCAATATATCTATTAATAGTATCACTAATAACTAATCATTAAGACATGAACTCATTTGTGAGAGATTTGGGACTCCCTTCATATATATATTATTGAGTAAACTTTTATTATTAAAATTATTTTTAAGGAAAAATTTTGGAACATAATAAAAAATAAACTAAAATAGTCAATAGATTGTGGATAATATATAATATGTAATATGTACAATATATATTGTACATTATGCATATTATATATGATATATTTAGCACAACATATATTATATATTACAATATTATATTTCTTTATAACATGTGATACATGATACGCATAATATGTGATATATATTTTGTACTTATTGTGCATCATATTGGTTATTTTGATTTTTTTTAATTACATATAACCATACTATATTTTTTAAACTAAATATTTATTTTAGTCTTCCAGAAATATATTGCGAGACGAATTAGTCTCTTAGAATTGAAAGTCTAACATTGGTCATTCACATTTCAAAAAAGGACAAATTCATCATATCGTACATGTTTGTACAATAATTTTTACATGTACACACATATATGAAAGGACGTTTTTTTCAAATATCAAAAATCAATATTAGACTTTCATTTTGAGAAACCAATTTGTCTCACGCATAGTTGTAAAAACCGGTTCGACCCGGCCGGTTCGATCGGAAACCGGGCATATGACCGAACCGAGTATGTAATTGGATCGGACAAGTATCAGAACCGGTGAGAACCGGTTCGACTCGGCCGAGTTTGAGCAAAACCGATGACCTGGCCGGTTTTGATGACCCGGACCGGGTCATGCATTTTTTTAATCAACCCAATTAAACCCATCTACCCGACCCATTACCCACCCTCCATTTCCATGTGATTCTTGGCTGCTTGGCTCTTGCAGCAGTCTCGCAGTCGCTCCCAACCTCTGTCCAACCAAGCACCACCCCGCCCAGCCACCGCGTCGCGCCGGCGCCGTCCCTCACTGTCCCTCGACCTGCCTCACCGTCCCAAGCCGTTCTGTGCCCGCGCTGTCCCGAGTCGTCCCGAGCCCGCGCCGTCCCCATCGTCCCGAGCTGTCCCTTGCTCTCCTTGGACGGCTGGACCTGCCTCGCCATCCCTTGGCCTGCCGTGCCCTCCATCGCATCGCACACAACAACTACCACTCCCTCTGTTGTTGCTGTTGCTGCTCTTCCTCTCTCGGTGGTTGTTGCTGCTTCAACCATGGTGGGTGGTCTCTTTCTCTCTTGGTGGCGGCTGCTGCTGCTTCTTCTTCAAGACTTCAACAAGGTAATTTTGTATTTTTTTATTTTTCAAAACAGATTGTATTTGAAATTAATTATTCAAATACACTCACCATTGATCTCACACTTGAAGTGATTATCCAACAGAACACAATTGCTGCAACTTTGACATATTTTTACAGCAGAGTAAAGTTTCTCATTAATCTGATCCCTCTTTTCTCTAAAAGTTTTAGGGTCATCCATTGCTGCCACCATAATTGCATTCTCAATTATCTTAAAGATGATATAACCTGCACTCCCAAAATATTCCTTCCGCTTCTCATAACACTCAGATTTCATGGAGGCTACTAAATTTTTTACCTGATGCTACGAGACTAAGAACATAGATTTAACAATATTAAAAAAAAAAGTTAGGAGTTGATTGATAGATAGATAGAACATCAGACACAGAACAATAAATGAAAAAAAAGATCAAAATCCATCACTGGAATTCATACAAATGAAATTGAAAAATCGACAATTAATCTAACACTGAAAATGGTGTTGGAATCGCAAATTAGAGAAGAAGCTGCAGGTGATAGTGGACTATGGGACTGAAGTAATAACAAGTGTTAAGAGATGACATGATGAGAAATGCAAAATAATTATTAAATATGGTTGAGAATTGAAATATGAAATATGAAATATGTGCAATTGAAATATATAATTATTTTATTATATTGAATTTGTTAATTATGATAATTGTTTAAGTATATTTTGGTACTAGTATTTTGTTACCCGTGCAATAATGCACGGTAAAATAGATTTTTAATATTAAAACTAAAAAATATAAATAATCTTGCAAAGGAAATAATATCCTTAAACTTTATATAATATCAGATAAATATTAATAATAAACATTAGATAATAGTTAATTATTATTGGCAAATCACTATGTATATAAAATATTATTTTCGTGATTGAACGAAAAACATAAAATATTTATATTAATATTCAACTATTTGTATATATTATATTTTCAACATTTAAATATCTAACTCATAAAATATATACGTCCCGTCTATTTTATTATTAACTTTTTTTTCTAACTCATTATCTTTCCATGATTTCGCATGAGTTGTCATAGACGTTAAAATTGCATTGAAATGAAAATGAGCATAAATTTAGAAAATTATAAATTGGTTAGGATTGTAATAAAGACAATAAATTGAAATATAAATTAAAAAATAAATAATATAAGACATAATTTATGGTTTATGCAAGATATACATTACTTTATACTAATGTAGTAAATGGAATAATATAAGGCATAAACTAATATTTATTATTTGTAAAAAATAAATAATTTATATTTTATAAATATGATAACTTCTAATAAAAAGCAATCATATTGTCATATGATAAAATTCCCAAATCGGTTCCACTTAAAATTTTTATAGAAAAAATATATAAATACAACCATGTTTACTTAAAATTTAGAAAATATAAATTTCTAGGAAAAAAGAATAAATAAATTTCTCCATATTCAAAATGCAAATAAAATGAGATGACATTTTTTTCCAAAAATTACTATATTTTTATTTTTATCATCTTCTGAAAAGATTTTATTTTTTAATTTAGATTATTTCTTTTTTCATGAATATTCTATTACTCTTACTTTTAATCATGATGAAACTCACTGCTATTTCTTTAAAATAAAATATAACATATTCCTTTGAACTCCTAAAATAAAAGTCATTGTAAACCAAACTCAAATTATCAACAATGAACTTACAAAACACAATGTAATGCTATTTGTTGCATCACAATCACCTTAATTGTTCATTCATCTATTGTTATTTATCACTCCAACAATATATTCTAATTATTGAAGGTAAAATATCCAAAATTAAAATAAAAAACATAGAGAGAAATCACAAAATAAAAAATATTAAAAAATATTCTAAGTCGGATTTACTCTATCACAATATTCCTTAAGTCAGCTCATTATGTGTACGTTGAAAACATTTCCCTTGACATCATTATTGTTTCAACTATCGAGACATGAAAATGAAAATGTGAAATCGATAAAATTGTATAGTTAGTTATAGAAAAATAAAAGAAGAAATAAAATAAAATAAAAAAGAGTGTGAATGTTTCATGGACAATTTCATCCTACCTGTATACGTACCTGTATATATAGTTGTCTGAATGATACTTGTCATCACATTCTCATGTCTAATCCTCAGAAATATTATTAGTATAGATTAATATTTTATTATGGTTATATTTAAAAAATATTAAATAGAGGATTAATGTAGTAATTAAATATTACCATTAGTATAGATAGAATGAATTCCTTTTTATTTTTACATTGATATCAATTTATTAGGTTCTTTAATTTTTATAATTAGAATCAATCGTTTAATTAGTGTAGGAAATATGTAACATCATCAATCAATTTTTTAAAAAAGAATCAATCAATTAATCAATTCTTTAAAATTCAAATAAACCATTTTAATTAGGTAACAAATGTAAATCCAAAACATATTCAATTTATTTCTAAATGTTATCTCATTAATTTATTTCTAAATTTATCTCTATATGATATCATCAAATAATATTTCATTAATTTTTTTTCCAAAATTGGAATCATTAAAACCTAACTAATGTAATTTAAATCAAAATCAATTTGCTCCTAAATATTATCTTATTAATTAATGTCTTAATTTATTTACAAAAATATAATCATTTAAAATTCGTTATTTAAGGTTGCGCCACATGACAGCACCTCATGAAGCTAACTCTGTTATATTATATATATATATATATAGATATAGATATAGATTTCTCACGATTTATTTCTCATAATCAATTTGGGTATTTAGTTTATTTTTTAAAGTAAAAGCCACGAAACTACTAAACACAAACCCATCGTCATCAACAATAACAACAACAATATTAACGCGCCAGAGACAACGGAATTACGATGAGACAGAGATATATAGAGGAGCAGAAAACTATAACCCAACAGAAACCGTTGCAGAAGTTCAGAGAGAAGAAGAAGAAAAAAAGCAGAAGAAGACCCATATTCATCTCAGGCCTCAGGGTCACAGTGTTTGACTCAACAATTACAATATAACCCTCTTTTCTTCCCTTCTCAACACGACACTCTTTTCAATGTTCCCTCTCCTATTCCTACTCCAAATTCAGAATCCACGTCGATAACAGTGACTTGTTCGGTTAAATTGGAGAGCTTATCATTTTTTGTGTTGGTGTCGGTGTTGTATCCGACACGAGCTCATAATTAAATATTTAAAAAATTCAATTAGCTACCGAAATAATAGCATGAACCCAAGCTCCACGGTAAACTACAGAGGTTTTTTTTTTTCACAATTCTCTTTTTTTTCTCTTTCTTTCTGTACCTATTTTCATTTCTTTGCTCTGTTGTATCCGATCTAACCTGAATGCAAAAAAACAGAGGTTGATATTATTTTACCTTTGATTCTTCATGTCATCTTCATTCTCTTCAAACTTGTTTTTCCCTATTTTTTTTTTAATTTTGTGGTTTTTATATTATTATTTTTTTGGGGATTATTTATTTAAAAAAAAATTGGAGATGTATGCGTACAATTTATGTTTCACAATTCCCTATGTGTATTTATGTGTGAAATTCAAACTCTCTTGTTCTCGGAATTTCTGAAATTGTTTAGTACTAATTTCTTTGTTCTATTCCTCTGTCTACTTTACTTGATATAACCGTGTGCTATTTTTAGGAAATTGAAAAAAAAATGATTATTTTTCTGAATGCTTGTTAGTTATTAATGGGTTTTTTATTGTTAATTTGCAACTAGCAAAGATGATTATGTTGTGGATACATTATTTGAATTTTGCTTTTAATTTTTTTTTTCAAAAATTGAGGAGGGTGTTCTTTTTTGGAGAGAATTTCTTGTTTCATGAAAAAGCATTTATTCCAGTAGTTGTTGCATCTTTTGACAGTAGTGGTTTTCTACTTTATTGTAAATTGGAGTTGGTAGAATTAGCTGGTTTAGGGCCCATGAAATCACTTTGGAAAAAGTTGCTAAATTGAAAAAAAAAAAGTTTTGATTGTCTATAGTTTATGTTGATTTGTTCATTTTCTTGAATATCATAATCTTCTTACCATAATCTTAGCTAAACTTCAATTGTTTATCTGATGCAGAAGGTGTAAAGCTTTGGAAAGCTTTGGTTGTTTTTTTTTTCATTTTTCTAGCCAGAGTGCTGAGTGAATTTGGTATTACAATTTGAGATCGAGTGTGCATAATTTGTTGGGAAGAAGCAGAATTTGGACTGTGATTTGTTAATGATTTTGGAGTAAGATGTTTGCAGAATCAGCTCCAAAAGTTCGATTTGTTCTATGTCCTAGATGCCAGCAACTTCTTCAGGAGTCTCCAGATTTTGATGTCTACAAATGTGGTGGCTGTGGCACAGTACTTCAAGGTAAAAATAAAAATATAAATCTGATGTTATCAATGGTTTTGTTTTTCAGCTTGTATTCTGTAGTGAACTTATTTGAATCCTTTAGTATGGATCAAAACAAAAACATAGCGTAATGAGACTGTTTGATCCATGTAGCCGACCCCAACTAGTGGGATAAGACTTTGATACGGTATAGTATGGTTTATTCTTCTTGATTGATTGGAGTAATGCTACATGTACACCATAAAATCAGCCACCATGTGTAATAATCCAATATTTTGAAACTAGTAAACCAACTTTTATTATTATACATTAATCCAACATTTTTGAAAGTTGGATTACTAGTTTCAAAATGTTGGATTATTACACATGGTGGCTGATTGTGGCTGATTTTGTGGTGTACACAGATCATTTCTCGATTGATTGATATATGTTTCCTACTGTATGAAACGAATATTACTGCTTGGATCTATTGAGTGGCTCTTTGTGTGAACTTTTATGAAATCCTACTTTACAGATGAGAATTCTGTACAATATGTTAAATTTTTAACTGAAATGATATCATTGCTGTCCATTCAGCTAAGAAACGAAGAAGTGGGGCTGTGAGCTCGAAATCCGGTACACATGAAACTGATACGGCTTCTAGAAATGCACTAGATCCTGTTTCTGATGATAAGCAACAAAAGAAAGGAGAGCAGCTAGTTGTTCCTAAGGAGAATGGTTTAAGGGTGAAAGCAACTAGTTCTTCCTCAGGAGAATGTTCTGCTGATGGAAATAATGGAAGGGATCAAGTTGAAATTGGTGAATGTGATGGAGAGAAGGTAGTTCTTCCTCAGGAGACCGGTGAGACGGAAAAGGAAGCTAGATCTTCCTCGGGAGATGGTTCTTTGGATGGAAATGATGAAAGGGTTCAAATTGAAAATGGTGAATGCAATGGAGAGCATGCAGTTCTTCCTCAGGAGGACGGTCAGACGGAAAAGGAAGCTAGATCTTCCTTGGGAGATGGTTCTTTGGATGGAAATGATGAAAGGGTTCAAATTGAAAATGGTGAATGCAATGAAGAGCAGGCAGGTCTTCCTTTGGAGAATGGTGAGAGGATAAAGGAAACTAGATCTTCCTCAGGAGATTCTTCTTTGGATGGAAATGATGAAAGGGTTGAAATTGAAAATGGTGAATACAAAGAAGAGCAGGTAGTTCTTCCTCAGGAGAATGGTGAGAGGGAAAAGGCAACTAGATCTTCTGGAGATTGTTCTTCTGATGGGGATGTTGGAAGGAGTCAAATTGAAAATGGTAAATGCAACCGAGAGCAGACAGTTCTTCCTTGGGAGACCGGTTTTCGGGAAAAGCCCAGTAGTTCTTCATCAGGAGAATCTTGTTTGGATGGAAATGCTGCAAGGGATCAAGTTGAAAATGGTAAATGCAATGGAGAGCAAATATTTCATCCTCAGGGGAACGGCTTGCAGGGAAAAGCAAGTAGTTCTTCCTCCGGAGAATATTCATTGGATGGATATGGAGAGCATCTTGGACCACATGGTTTATCTGATGAAGAACTTGAGAAAGAGATGTCCAAACAAGGTTTTTCAAAAGAGCTGACTAACTTGGAGACTAAAGCCTCATCGGAATGGATAGCGGAGAATTCAGTAGAAAATGAATATGATACAAAATTGCAACTACCAAAAGAAGAGCTAAGTGGTGAAAATATGCCATCAGAAGGAGCTGAAGATGAGTTGATTTGTGAAGATGTCAATGATGAGAAATCAGCTCTTGTTGACATTACTGGAACTGATTCAGAAGCAGAAGAGTTGGACAATGGAAACTTGTTACCAGGAAGGGCAGAACAGGAGTTAATTTCAGGATCAGATGGAGAAGAAGCTAAGAATGAAGTGGACATTACTGGAAGCAATAAAACTGAAGCAGAAAAGGAGTTGAGTAAATGTGTATCAGATGGAGAAGATCCGAAAACCGACCAATCAGCTCAAGTATGTGCAAATTCTGTAGTGGAAATTATTGGAAGTGCTTCTGCTGCTGAAAGGTCAGGTACCGAGAACTTTGTATCTGAAAGGGGAAACATTGCTCATTGTAAACCTGAAGAAGGTACATATGATAATGTATCTTCTAATAAACAACCTGTAAGGTCTGTGGATACATCTGATGCCATAGAAGTTATCAATCCCAGTTCGGAGCTTAGTGGTAATCTTGGAGAATTGTCTAAGTCCTCGAGTACTCGAAGCTCTCATGCTTATGAAGGCAGTGTCTCATCTAATGACGGGGTGGAGGAGCAGTTCCTTGGTCGACAAGTAGATTCTTTAGACAACGCTCACGCGGTCGCTAATGGTGTTCTTGAAGGAAGGTCCAGAAAGGGAAAAGACATTGTTGATAGCATGTTATATGGCGATCTTGAACCACAACACCAGTCATATTTGCCCCGTGCAAAGCATCATCCCCCAAAAGCCAGAATAGGGGATCATTACCAAGTGCCGGAGACTAACCGGCTTGGTCTTCGGCACTGGATGAGAACGAAAGAAGATGAGTTTCCATCCAGAATGTCATTCTACCGAAGTGGTTCCCAATCTGGCTATGAAAGTGGTAGCCCTTCTAATCAAACATACTCAACCTTTCGTTCACTGGACCCCAATGAGGACCCTGACCAAGAACATATCAAACTATTGAGAATGTTCTATAAACTGCAGGATCAGCTCAACAGAACAAGATATGTGAATGAGGAAACAAATGGAAGACTATCCACCAATGTCTCTTACAAGGGAAATCGTAATTTTGCATACAATAGCCTTGATCTTCATGAAGGAAGATTTTATCATGGTCTTGATTACCCCAGGTGTGATGGAAGATGTAGCCATCGGCGCCGAAGGCATAAGTTTTCACAACCATATTTGGCTGAGGCAACAACCAGTTCACACCATGTTGATCATCCTTGTTTCCATTGCTGTTCCCAAGAGTTGCAATGCTCAGCAGAGTTGCCTCCTCAAGCTTTTTACCAGCATTCAGACTTATGTAAGTACCATTCGGGTCACAGTTGTTGCTCATCTCACCACTCTCTTCCTTCAAGTCCGCCACCGCCATGGTTTGTGAGCTCCAAAGTCCCAGGATATGGCGAAGAAACGAAATCTGGTGATCAAATGCATATGGCTCCTGAGGTGAGGAATTATCCAAGAGAGAAGCAGAACTTCAACAAGCGACATTACCGGCCGGTAGCCGGTGGAGCACCTTTTGTAACATGTCACAAATGCTTAAAGCTGCTGCGGCTGCCTGCAGATTTTCTCCTTTTTAAAAGGGTATATCATCAGCTAAAATGTGGTGAATGTTCAGAGGTACTCAAATTTTCACTGCAGAACAGAAGTCATATAGTTTCCTATGCACCAAATGTTCTAGGATCCCCATCAAGTGACATTGATAACCGAAACGAGATGATCATTGGCAGCGATCTACATTCAGCATCTCATGCTGATCCTGTTTCATATTCTGATGATTTTGGCCATTCTGTCAGCAAAAGCTACTCCTCAGAAGGTGATCCTGTTTCTATGATACCATCATATCCCTCACATGGCAATGAACATGATAAACAACCAAGTGTTGTTTCTCAAGGTAATTTTGAGCCTATAGCAGAGCAGAAAATTGCTTCAAGTAGACCAAGTACTAATGAGATTCAAGTAGGAACAGAAGAATTAGCTTTGCAATCCTCCAATATGTCAGGGTCTAGGAAATTTCCATCAGAAAAGGAGACAAGTTCACCACAAAAAAGTTCACTTCATCAACTGATGGGTTATTCCTCACCAAGTCAAGTCATAAGAGGGGTTAAGTCCTTTGTTGAAGGTGAAGAGACCATACTCAATGGAGAAGATGAATAAATGATTCAAGCCATATTTCTCAACAGAACTAGAGTGTCATGCCATTGGTTCAGATGATAATTCTGTTTGTTCCATTTTTTGTGAATCTAAGGTGAAGCTGGGAAGATCAAGAACTTGGGAGTTCCTCATCAGAAATTGTGATGTAGTGATGAATCATCCACTCATTGATTTATTTTGTTTGTTTTTGCTATTGATCATTATATACCATCTTCGTCCACTTTTATCTGTCTCATAGGAAAATGAAGACAAAATAATGGGGAGTGCTATTGGTACATAGTACAGTACCCCTCCACCCATTTTTCACTCATTCAAATGTCAGCAACTTTGATGAATGAGGTGGAAAATTGATGGAGGGGTACTATGCTATGTACATTTAGCTTTTTCCCAAAATAATACAATGAAAGATCAGTATATTTGAACATTGTTTGTGTCAAGATACATTGATTTTTTAATATATTATTTTGTCTTGATTTCTCTAGGAGAGAAATAACAGTGAATAGAGGTAGTGTATTGAAGAAGGCAATGACTTGTTGCACTACAATGTGTACTAGAAGTAGATTAAACTATTAGGCAATTTTATATATAACACAGCTCAGCAACATATGCTGAAAATACCATTGTTGTAAAAATTTGATTTTGGTGTACATACTATTATATATCAGTTATTATTGTGTGTGTTTTGAAAATTTAATTTCTTCAATGTCACATTTGATTTTAGAAAACAGTGATTGCCATCATGAATCTGATTGTATCACAATACTTTCATGAATAGGAATGATCATATTAGTCCTTCAAAGATTTTCAAACATAACCACATTGTTCTTGAAATGGATTGAAGTGCAACACCAAAAATTATCCTAAAAGGGGGATCATGCAAACTCCAGTAATGTGGTGAAAAAGTTTCATCGAAATTTGAAGACAAAATTAAGATTTTCTCAAAGCAACTTAGAGTTGCTTTTACATTCACTATTTTCACATTGTACAAATAACAATGCATCTTATAAATGATTTTCTAATTTTATCCTCAACTATATTCATATAACTTTTATATTTTAATTATTTTCTATATACCGTATTTAATAATTTCACAATATAAAGTGATTTCAATCTAAGGTATCCAAACAATATTTATTTTATCAAATTCACTTTTATACAAAAGTTTCCAAACATAAATCACGTTAACATCAACTCATTTTTTTATCAAGATCAATTTTATAAACTCAAGTTGATGCAAACTTTCGTTTACAAACTCTAATCCAAACACACCCTTAATTTGTTGGCATTTCATCTTATTCCCATGTTGTATAACCAGAAGCTTTATTATGGATCATCTTTATAATGGTCTGGTTTTGAACACAAGGCATAGAGTTGATGAGCCATATAAAGAACAGCTTTGAGACACACAAAAAGGGTAGAAAATTAAAGTCCTGCAAATGATGGTTGTAATCACAAATTTCCTATATCACTTTTCTATTCTTTTATGTAACAGTACTTTTGCAATAAGAATTTCCAACTTGTAACCAAAGTTAGTGTCATCCAAGGGAGTGTTAGATCTTCCAATGTATCAGAAAAATAAAAAATGAGCTCCCAGTTATGGATCACTTGTATATATATGCAAATAACAATACAGATATAAAAACCTAGTGAACTAAAATTAGGTACATCTGGATTTTGAAGGAAGACTCATCAAACACTGTCCCTATACCTGTTTCTTCTGTTGGAAGCAATGGAAATCCTCTGATCGCGGAGCATGTTCAAATTTGGGGCTAACAACCGTGTGTACCGGTCAAAATACAAGAGCTGCTTCAGGAGAAGCGCGAATTCTCGAGGAAACTTTAATCCGTACGATTCACTAACCCGGACCTACGGTGCACATAGAAAACATCGGCGGTACATTAGTTATGAGCCATCATCAAACAGCCAACATAAGAATCTCCCAAGTGAAAGAGGATCACTAATAAATGGATACACACTATGGAATGTTGCAATGTTATTTAACCTACAGTGATCTGACAGTTACTTATATTTAACCAAAATGACATTTCAATATTGTTTCTCATTGAAGAAATAGTGAAATACACTTTTGATTAGTTGAAAATTAAATAGAAGTGGTTAAGAATGAAACATTGGACCTTTCATATTGACTTGCAAGAAATCATAAGAGAAACAACTATAGCTTACCACATCAAGAAAGAGTGCATTCATCTGCCTCTCATCAACAACTATATTAGCAGAAACAGTAGTAGCATTTCTCGAAGTCCCACGTGCGGTTGCTACAACTAGTTCAGTGTCCAACTCCTGCACTAGCATGAAAAGTGCACAAAAGTAAAATGTGAGTAATAACACTCAACTAGGTTGGGGTCAAGTTATCTTATTTTTTGAAAAATCAATCAAATACTCGACGTCTCGACGACAGAAGTACATATAGGCTTGGAAGCACAGGCACACCAATACTAAGGCGTTTCCACGTATCCGACACTCGGTGGACACCGACACGCGTCCGTAAGTGTTCGAGAAAAAAATATCTTTTTTCGAGATCGGACACGCACCAGACACACGCTGTTTGACACGCGTCGGACAAGTCGTGAAACACTATGGACACAAGTCAGATACACAATGAAAATGACACATTTTTTTCTTTTTTGATCTTTTCATATTTTATGAAAAAACTTAAGATGAAATCCAACTTAAATTTACTTGATCCAACCAAACTTAAATTAAATGTGTATTTTTAATCCAAAATAAGAGAAATTTTATTAAAAAATATTACTTACATATACATATATATGTCGTGTAAGTGTCCTGTGATTTTTTAATTTGGTGTCACCGTGGACCGTGTCCGTTTGTGTTTTGTGACTTTGTCCCCATTATATGTTTTTGGTCATAACCTTTGATTCAATTCTGTTAAATTTGACATAAAGTTTTGTTTTTTAATCTTAACTGTGAATCTCTGTTTTGTAATTGTATTTGCATACTTTTGAATGTTTCTGCATTCATTTTTTACCTTTTTGAGTTGATGTTTAACTGTTGTTTAGTTTGTTCTTAACTTGATCCTTAAGTTGTTGTGGCTTCTTCATGCTGAGCTTTAGTTTCAATTTTGCCAATTATTAGTAATCTCAATATTTAGTATATAGTAGCTTAGGGTATTCATTTGTTTATTTATTTATTTGTTATTTTATTTTAGAGTTAAATCTCAAATTGGTCCTCCACTTTGCATACGTGAATCAAATTAGTTATTCACTTTAGTTTTTGCTCAAAATAGTCCTCCACTTTGCAATATGTGAATCAAGTTAGTCCTCCTGACATTCTTTTGTTATAACTCCGTTAAATTCTGCTAATGTGGACGGTTTAATACCAACTTAGCAAGTGACATGTAACCCTGTATATACATATAACTCATATTAGTACTCCATTTTACTTATTTTGAATCAAAATAATCATCCACTCTTATTTAAAGATAACTATTTTAATTCAAAACAAGTAATTTGGAGAACGTTATGAATTTATAGGATTACATGTTACTTGCTAAGTTAGCAATAAACAGTTCATATCAGCAAAAATTAACAGAGTTATAACATAAAAAATAAATGGAGGACCAACTCGATTCACAAAGTGCAAAGTAGAGGACTATTTTGAACAAAAAAATAAAGTGAATAACTAATTTGATTCACGCATATAAAGTGGAGTACCAATTTGATGTTTAACTCTTTATTTTATTTTGCTAGTGGTGAGAAGTCATGGGTAGGAAAAAAAGTAAACCACATAGATCAGGTGGGATAATCCTAGATGCAAATGCTACTGCTGAAGCAGAATTGGATGAACAGAATGTTGTAGGAGGAGGAGGTGAAGAAAAAAAGGGTGATTCTGGGGAAGTTGATATACCCTATTTCGTTGAAGTTGACCGGTCCGGTTGGCATTCAAGCGAGCACCTTGATATTTCTGAAGTTGTTCTGAGGGATTTGAATTTAGGAGAAGGTGGTTCTGGTTTTGAACTGTCTGATGATTTTTATCAGGATCCCCAGTACTCGTTAAGATTTCGGGTGTGTAATGTCAGTAATGTTCTTGGTCGAATCAAATTAGGCCACTGGCCTGTGTTACCCTATACCGATATTCATTTAGAGTTTGTGAAAAGAGTTGCAGTGGACAATGTGGAAACATGTACAATGTTGTTGTCTGGGAATTTTGATGGACCTGATGAAGGTGTTTCGGGTCTTGTTCACTTGGCAAGTTTGAAGTTTTTTACACTGAGGCCAGTTCTTGGGACTAGGCTTTCGGAAGACATTCATTCCCTTTGGGTGAGGGTTGAGATACTAAAGAGTTCCTTCGATGCATGCGAGTCACTTCTTGATGTTTCTAGGCAACTATGGAAAAGGAGTATGATGAATGTCATGTCTTGGCTACGCCCAGAGATGATGACTTCAGAAGTTCGATATGGATTTAGTAATTGCGTAAAAATGGAAGTTGATACACAGACAGAGATGGGAGATGAGACATCCTACACCAGAAAATATTCAAGGTTTGATCCTGCTGGGTTTTATGAAGCCATTATGCCTTCAAAGTAAGTTGAACATTTTCTTTGGTCTTTTAACAATGATCAATCAGTCATATAGTAACATATTTTCATCTAACAACTAGTCTCTGGGCAATTCTTTTTCATTTGTATTTTTTTTGTATAGATCTGAGTCAATGCTAGAAGACGACATACCTGAGTTACTTCCAGAGCTGAGGCCATATCAGCGGCGTGCAGCTTTCTGGATGGTACAACGGGAGAAACAAATAGAAGCAAGTCAGGGTGAAAGAGAAAGAATTCAGTTCCACTCTCCACTATGTGTGCCTGTGGATTTTCTGGATACAAATTCTAAAATGTTTTTCAATCCATTCAGGCAAGGTTTATTTACCCTTCTTCAAAACACTATTGTATTTATTGCATAATTTATGTCAAATAAAAATAAAACAAACCTCTTAACTATGTCACAGTGTCATGAACTCAGGATTTTATTGTTTCTTCCCTTATGCTTATTTGAGTTACAATTGCTTCAGTGGAAATATTTCATTGTGCTCGGAGACTTCTTCACCTTATATATTTGGAGGAATTCTTGCTGGTAGGTCCCAAGCTATGTTGCATATGTCATTTATTTTCTCATACAATTATATAAATTTTTGCCAAAACTTACGTTTTGAAGACTTTAGATATTTTACTATGGTGAAAATGTTTTATATACGTAAAAAATTCTCACCATAGCTGAGAAACATATTCATGAATTGACTTGTATTCAATCAAATTTACTACAAGATGAATATTCCATGGAATCTTGAGGGTGCAAGATCAACATGAGTCCTATGCTTTTCAAGTCCTGTGAATTCTTGTTTATAGGTGTTATTATATATTTATATATATATTCCTTGGCTTCGCCTAGGGTTTTGGAGAGTTGGTGTTTGACATGGTATTAGAGCATGCATGATTGAATGATTGAGAGTTCCTATCTTGTTGCTCTATTTTTTCATAAATTAATTATATCTCAATCTTCAGAACAAGGTAAGGTACACAGTACACTGGGTTTGTTCATTTTATATGTATTAAACCCAAAAGGCTCCTGTCTGAGGGAATGTTTTATAAATATAAAACCATTTGTTAGGATTGGGTTACTCTTTTGGTATCCCTTTGGTGCTCTCTGCATGGTCTTTCTAATGGTGTTTTATTTTTTATTTGCCAAAGGAATTGACATATGTCGTTATTAAATGTTTAACCACTTAAAATTTAGTAGTTGTTTTCAGTTTCATTGTGAGGATGCATTATTTTCCTTGGCACACTTCTTTTCTTCTAATAAAATTTCCTTTCTATCAGAAAAATGAAAACACCAGTTGTGAGCTCTTAGTAATAAGGAGCTTTTAAGAAGGTTGTCGACAATATCGAAACATGTTGGAAAGAAAATTGTGGTAAATGTGCACTGAAAATATTGCCAATAACGACCAAGAAGCTTAAGTTGTTAGGTGCAGACTAATTCTTAACTCTAACCTGCTCATGTAAATGTCCCCTATGCTTTAGCCTGGATACAGTGCAGACCTACTACAACCTTTTGGTAGAATTTAATTATTATTTTATAATGGATTGTGTAATCTTCAATAAAAAATATAGCTCCACGAGCAAAAGCTTCTGTCGTACTCATATTGATGATGAGTATATAATGCAGCTTGAGTAGTAAAATCATGCGATACAAACACATAAGCAAGTAATGAGTACATGTGTTGAGCTACCAAGGAAGTAATAACTCCTAAAGAGGCTAGAGCATGGCCTAATTGAAAATTAAGTGAATTATTATTGATTGTGCCATTCTGACTACTTATTTCTGCATTAGTATTGTATTCCTGACTTTTTGTGAGAATATTTTTGGGTTTATCAATTAAGTACTAGGAGGAAAACTGAAACTTCATGGTTATGCCTAAATTCAGTTTTTATAAGTGTATTGCATGTCATCTTTCTGGTAAATTTACTGCAAAAGTTTTTTTTTAATGATTTAATTCAACTGAACTTTTCATTGTCTCACTAACAATAATTTATCATTGTAGCCATACACGCTCAGGCTCCTTGAAAACTTGTATTTATGAAGGCGTGCGAGAAACATCTTTCTCCAATACATCTCTAGCGGATATCGGTGAACTTGCCAGTGCTGACATTGTGATTACTACCTATGATGTGCTTAAAGAGGATTTGTCCCATGATTTTGATAGACATGAAGGTGATCAACATGTTTTGTGATTTCAGAAAAGGTTTGCTTGAAAGACTGATATTTCCGTTGTTGTTATCATGTTCATAATAAAAGTACCACCTTGTTGTCAATTCGTTTCCTGTGTTTACAATTTTATGAAGGAAATAGTGAAAATAAGAGAATCCTAGGACCTGATTGGTTTCCTTTTTCATTTTCTGTTTTTCATTTTTTGTTTTCTTTGTTTTCAGAATTTTGTGAATAAAATACTGAAATAAGAGAAAACAATAAAATCACGTTTTCTCTATTTTCAGTATTTCCTTCCCAAAATCTGAAAACAGAGAAAACAGGAAATGAAAATGGAAACCAATCAGCACCTTAATCTCTTTTTTCTTCATTTTCTGTGCTCACTATTTCTTCTACAAAATCCTAAAAACGGGAAATAAATTGAAAACAAGGTGATATTTTTTAAATCAAAAGTTAAAACTGAAAACAGAAAGTGGAAAAAATCCAAAAGGCCTTGATATTTACTTTATGATTTTTGTTGAAATAGAATCCTCTACAACCTCTTGAGTCATCTCTTTCAAAAGTGTTAGTTATCAAGTGAAGGCTTATGAATGACTTCATATCTAACAACACTACCTTTACCCTAGGGGCCTCCCCTTAACAAGAGCCCAGTCAATGGGTTTGAAGTGTCGAAAGAGAATGCATAGATCCAGTGCTGAAATTTAACTTAATATTTAGAAAAATAAAGGGGCAACAAAGTCCAAACTCTAGACTATTCGGCTATTAAGGCTTTGATACCATATCAGGAATCAACTCCCCCCTAAAACCTTTATCTTTTAGGTAGAAATGCAATGGATTGCTTTTATATCTTACAAGTCAACAACAAACTAAATACATGATTACTCATATTATTTATTTGAGAAAGATTGGATATCTATATCTCCTTTATGATGTCAAATTTTAGTAACATTTTTATTTTGTAGGTACCCAGTTATCCCTACTCTTCTTACTAGGATATACAGGTGGAGAGTTTGCTTGGATGAGGCTCAAATGGTGGAAAGTAATGCTGCCGCTGCCACTGAAATGGCTCTAAGACTCCATTCAAAGCATCGGTGGTGCATTACAGGGACACCAATTCAGCGCAAGCTTGATGATTTATATGGGCTTCTAAGATTCCTTAAAGCTAGTCCTTACGATACACACAAGTGGTGGACTGAAGTTATTCGAGATCCTTATGAGGTATGTTCTCTGTAATTTAACTTTTGACTTGATTGTTGCTAATTGACTTTCATCGATACTCTGTTTCTCTTTTGTTGGAAAAAGGTATCTTGTAAAATGAGTTTTAGTGATATTCTCTTGGAGCCACCTAATAGCCATAGACAACATAGTAGCCTTAGCAGCTAGGGCTACTATGGAAATTCTATATCCTAATTGTATACTCTTATAAAATCCTTTAAGCCTAGTGCATTCAGAGACACTTGATAACTTCTCCATTTAGCAGAATCCAAAAAAGTTGTCACTCTACACATTTAATGTATTCTTAGCTATTGCTCCTTTCTTGTGCAGAAGGGAGATATGGGAGCCATGGAATTTACACACAGAGTTTTCAAACAAATCATGTGGCGTTCTTCTAAAGAACATGTAGCAGATGAATTGGACCTTCCCTCGCAGGAGGAGTGCCTCTCATGGCTTACTCTCTCACCTGTAGAAGAACACTTTTACCAAAGGCAACATGAAACCTGTGTCAATGATGCCCATGAAGTTATTGAAAGTTTGAGAAATGATATTCTTAATAGAAGAGGCCCAGGTTGTTTCTCAGTCTACTGTAATTTCATTTAAAAGTCATTTGAAAGCAATTTTAACTGGAATAATGATTGAACATGAAATATTCTTGTGTGGATTCCAGATTCCGCAACTTTGAATGGTTTATCAGATCCTTTAATCACTCACTCAGAGGCAGGGAAGCTACTCAATGCTCTACTGAAGCTTCGCCAGGCTTGTTGTCACCCGCAGGTTGGGAGTTCTGGGCTGCGATCCCTGCAGCAGTCACCTATGACCATGGAGGAAATTCTAATGGTGTGATACTTTGCGGATCATTGATAAGTTTTTACATACAGTGTATACAGGTTTTCTTATGGACATGGATCTAATTTGTAGGTTCTTATAAATAAGACTAAAGTAGAAGGTGAGGAAGCTCTCAGAAGGTTAGTTGTTGCTCTAAATGGTCTTGCAGCAATAGGTATAATACAGAAAGATTTTTCTCAAGCTGCTTTACTGTACAATGAAGCTATGACATTGGCTGAACAGCACTCTGAAGATTTCCGCTTGGATCCTTTGTTAAATATCCACATTCACCATAATCTTGCCGAAATAATCCCTCAGGCTGCAGACCTTGCTCTAAGATTGCCATCTAAAGGAAAGCATTTCTCTCAAGCTTCTGCAGTTAAGATACTGGAAAGCACTTCATTGACACGGTTGATCAGCCTCTTTTAAAGAGGCAAAAAATAAGCAGCTGTGGTGACACACAATTTACAGTGGGTTCTGCAGAACCCTCAGATGTCACCTCCAGCCTATCAGAAAATAACTTAAATGAGGACCACGATACTGATGATGTATCAGCGTCTTCTGTCAAATACCTGATGGAAGAATGTGAAGATTTAAAACAGAAATACTTAACTGTGTTCAGTTCAAAGCTATCTGCAGCACAACAGGAGTTTCAAAATTCATATATGCAGGTAAATGTCCTTAATGTCTCTTTGTTTGAACTTGAACGAAAACTTATTTATTAATTTGTTTGAACTTTGAGATTTGTGAATGAGTCCAGTTTAATAGCCTGTAAATGTAAGTTGATCTTTCTTGTGGAATGCCAAAGAATTTTTAAGAAGTCTGGGTGTGCAGGATCTTTGTTGAAAGAGATGTTGAGTGGAAAAAAAAGAAGATTGGAGAAAGTGAAATAACTTGGTGGTTGGGTGCTTAGTTAGACACCTAGCAGCACTATAGATACTCATTAGGAAATAAATACATAGCATATTCTTAAGGCTCAATAGCAAATGATTATTACTAGCTATTTCCTAAGAGGCTAATATTTCCGATGCCATATTAATCACATGGAAGCAACAAATTTCCATGCCACATACATGACTAATAGAATAGCTACTTATTCAAATGGCACACATGTTAGTTACACTCATCATTGTCACAACATAGTCCTTAATAATAAAATATAAATAAGACACCATAAAAGTTGAATAAGACACACATGTTTGAAGGCCAATTGCTTGGGACTTACGGAAAATGAGGCCAGATTACCTGGGAATGCTGTAGGCTATGTTAGGATTGATAGGAAGGGACGAGGTTGAGAGGAATGGGCTTGATAGGAAGGGATGACTTAAAATTCCATTGTTTGGATTTAAAAGAATTGGATGGAATGGAATGTTGGAGGATGGAATAGATTCCATTCCATCCTATTCTATCATCTTTTCTTTTTTACCTTCCCGTCTGATTTGGGAGGAATGGGATGGAGTCTCTTCTTTTCTTTATATTTTTTACCTATAAAATTATCATTATTCCATCTAAGTATCCAGACAATAACAATAGAATGGAATGATACTCCATTCCATTACTACAAGATCAAAACAATGGAATGAAATAATTATGTCACTCACTCACTCCACTTTGTTGCATTCTGCACCATCTTATTCCATTCCATTATTTACCACCAATCCAAATACAAGTCTTCCTTATTGTTCTTGTGAATGTAAGTTAAAGTATTTCCTATGACTACTATTAATCCAATGCTGTGTTTTCTATTACTTTTCCAATATTCCTGATATCATATTTATCATATGGTTGAACACATTTAGTTCCATGCATTATTCTTAACAATCTTAACCACTCAGAAGTGGATATAACCAAACTGTCCTACTACATCGTTCCTAATACACTATTTACATCATTCTTAGTCTCAGATTGGCATACATATTGGTTAATTCGGTTTAACAGCAAGCAAAATGAATAACTGCACTTGTGTGTCAGTTACACAGGCCAAAAGAAAGATATGTGATATGTTACACTTATCTTTCTTCATTTACCATGCTTTGTTCAAGTCTTTTATTTTATTTTTAACTCTTGTAGAAGTGAAGGTAAACAGGATTTTTACATGCTGTACCACCCTTTCTATTTTCTGTAAATGACATTTGGACTTCTTGAAAGTTTGTAATGGATTTAGTGACAGCAGAGCAGATAAAAGTACATTTTGGTGGTTAGAAGCACTTCATCATGCAGAACAGAACAAGGATTTCTCAACTGAGTTGACTAAGAAGATTGAAGAAGCCATCACAGGAAATTCAAATAGTTCAAAGTCGTCAAAAATTGCTGCTCGGTTAGTAATGCTTTGTGTTTGTATTTTGTAAGACATTCGTTAAGTAGTGATTGGAGTCTTGGAGTAACCCATAGTCCTAACAAGTTATGCTTCATTGAATATATAGTTTCAACTTCCAATAAAATGTTGCTGCATACTAGTACAGTTATAATCAACCACTTGGACAATGGTTGTGTGATACCATACCAATGACCAACTTTTCCAATAATTTAAGCTGTTAGGTCTAGGCTTTTGAGTGATTTTATATCTCTTATACATGTTTAATAGGACTACGTTTGTGAAATACAACCAACAAACCTTGTCAGCTTGTCTCACTAGTTGGGATTAGGGGAAGCGACATGGATCAAATGATGACTTCATTAGTCTCCTCTATTATACCATTTCTACAGTCAAACTAAAAATCCAAATCTTTTTAGTGGATTGCTTTTAGTTTTTTGGTCTCCTTGTATCTCTAGGTATTGAGCTACTTTTAATCTAATCTGCTATATGCTCACACCTGTAAGGTGAGAGACAATGATACCATATCTTTGCCTATATCATGCTTCGTTACAAATATGTATATATTTCTTGGGGTCCCAAGTTCTGATAAAAGAGAAAGGGCATGTTAGATAGTTGACAACTAACGTCAAACTCCATTGAACTTTTATGTCGTGGATCAAAGCTTGGATCTCATGTGAAATAAGACTTGAAAGTCATGTGTTGAAAGAATTTGATAAATCACAGTTAGTGAAATTTGTTATGGATCATTTTTATGGATAGAAGAAGACTGTGGGCCTCGTCTGAAACAAGACTATGGCATGATCATGACTGATGCATGTTAATTTTAATCCAGTTTCCGGAGCATGATATCTCTGCAGTTTCAATTTCAGACAGCTTTGGATCAGCTGGAGACCTCTCGGAAAATGCTACTAGATCGACTGCTAGAAATTGACAAGACAATGGAAAAACCAAATGAAGAAGATATTGAACGTGTGGGCAAATGTCGAAATTGTCAACCTAATTGTGATGGTCCCCCATGCGTTTTGTGTGAACTAGATGAACTTTTCAAGGTTTTCAACTGAATTTCTTTGTCAACATGATTCCCCCTTCAACTAACCAATGTATTTTGAACTCATGGTTTATTTTTTATCTTCAGGATTATGAAGCTAGACTCTTTTTCTTAGAATGAACGTGGTGGAATAATTTCATCTGCTGAGGAGGCATTAGATTTTCAGAAGAAGAATTTTGCATTGAATCATTTCCTCTCAAAGCTATCACAATCTAATCAGAGATCAGAAGTATCTGAAAATGATAATGAAGAAACAAAGAAAAGGAATGTTGGACAAAGAGTTGTGGTTAGTTGCCTCATTTGATTGACTCTTCTTGCTTTGGACAAAGAGTTGTGGTACAACCGTGTCTATCTCATGAACACTCTCTTCTCATTCAAACAAAATTAGTGTCTATCGTGTCTATCACTTAGTGTCCACACTATCCAAACGGTGCCTAAAAGCCAAGACACCTGCATTCAACAGAAAATTATATCTGGAATTTGGCCATAAAAGATGATAGCATCTTTTTCATTTAAGAAATTCTGGTGGATTCTTGAATTATGCAGCATGTGCTTTCTAATATTTCATATTAATTATTTTGAGGTGTTTAGGCTTCAAGATCAGCATCTGAGTTGGAAACTATTCTTGGAGTCATAAAGAACTGTTGCAAGGCTCGATTAGGAAGGGACGTTTTCTCAGAAGCCACCAAGCATTTACATACTTTTGAGGTATGGCCTGATGAAATCTTTTCTATCTTATCTAGTGTTTAAACACATGATCCCTTTAGGAGGGATTAGTCTAAAGAAAGTTTGTATTTTCTCAATCACCCTTCACTCATCCTTGCAAAACATATAAATCAAATAAAAGAAACCTTCAAGATAGGTTGATTGTGCTCGGTAGCCAAAAAATTATTGACTCAGTATTCTGTTGGAATCCTTCAGTGGCTTACGGTATCTTTACTGACACCCTGGATTCTCTGAATTCTGATAATTTGTTCTTGACTCTTAAGGGAATGAGGAAGGAGTTTGGCCATGCAAGGTCTTTGGCTTTGGCTCAGGCTCAGTATCTACGCGCCCATAATGAAATAAAGATGGCTATTTCTCGTTTGCACTTAAGGGCAAATGAGGATGACAAGTCCCTTGATGCTTTAGATGAAGACGAATTATTTGCTGCTAGCTCAAATTTCTCCCATGATAAGTTTATGTCGTTGACCTTGTTGTCACAGATAAAAGGAAAACTACGCTACTTAAAGGTATAGAGAAACAAGCCTTAGAAGTTTGTTTATGTTGAAATTAATTTAATCTTTATATGAAAGTTTTTCAATAACAAATAGATCACCCTTGAAAATTTAATGGCGACTGTTGGAGTCTTGCTCATAGTGCTTATGCTGATGGGGTATTTGATTATAATTGAAATCTTCAACACAACAACCAAGCCTATTCAAATTGATAATGACTGACTATTTTCATTTGAAATTATTAAGAGGTATAAAATCATTCATGTTCCTCCACGTAAGTAATTAAGCTTTTGGTAGATTTGGTTCTTAACAAGCAGAGTTCAATCCATACTATCCTTATTTTTCGTTATTAAATTAAAATTTAGCACATGAGCTAGCGTTTAGGGTGGAGTTAGGTCTACAAATTTAGATACCTCAAGCAAATTTTCTTTAAAATTATATTAGCTAGTTTTGCTTCAATGATTCATGTGGCCTTGCCGTATCTTCAAATTTACTTTTTTTCCCCCTTTTTGCTGGACTTCATCCAATGCTTATCAGTTGAGTATTTTCAGATAGATTGGAAGGAATAACTGTTTTGGATTTGTTTTTTTATTTTAATTTTTTAAAGTTATTTTCCTTTTCACTTTCTTCGTTTTGAAACAATTCTAGGTTTAAGCTCATGATCTACCTAAAGTTTTCTCTTTCAAGGTGGCTGTCAATTGCCAATTCAACTTAAAATCAACTTGTTACTTGTTATTCTTCAATTTATCTCCCTATGATTCCATAGAATGAGTTCTATTTTCTCTTCTGCTCTGAAAATGTTAGCTAATAAGATGAATCATTTTTCAGGGTTTGGTACAATCGAAGCAAAGTTGACATCAGGAAGTCCAGATAATTCTTCATTCGCTCAAGAGATAACTACAATGTCAAACTCCGCAGAACAGAGGACTGAAGACATATTTAAAGCTGGTGATGAAACATGTCCAATCTAACAAAAGCTGATTTAGGCAAAATTGTCTGTCCACTTTTACTGGACAATGTATTCAATATATAGATAAAGTTACACAGATCATTGGCAGAAATGTAGGCTAATTTCTAGGGATCCTTAGGTTATTTCTGTCTAGGCTAATTTCTAGGGATTGCTAGGCTGAATCTAAGCTATTTAAGGAAATACAATATATGCAATAACAACTATACATAATCTAGAAATTATACACAGTAATATCCCCCCTCAAATTGATGCTGATTGATCCAGAAGCATCAATTTGCTAACAAGAAATTGGTGGCGCTATCTTGTGTGGGACTTAGTGAATATATCAGCAACTTGTAACGTAGTTGGGACATGGGAAAGGGAAAGAATTTGAGTATCAACAGCCCTCCCGGATATAATGGCAGTCCACTTCAATATGTTTGGTGCGCTCATGGTAGACTGGATTGGTAGCAATCTGAATTGCACTTGTGTTATTAGCATGGAGTGGAGTTGGGTCTGATTGCGGAAAGCCTAGCTCATGCAACAATCCCCGAAGCCAAGTAACTTCAGAACATGCCAGCAGACATAGAGCGGTATTCTGACTCAGTTGAAGATCTAGAGACACGATCTTGCTTCTTACTCTTCCACGAGATCAAAGAGTTCCCAAGAACATACACCAACCAGTGACAGATTGACGAGTATTAGGACAGGCCGCCCAATCTGCATCGCTATAAGCAGTAGGTTCAAAGAAGAACCTGTGGAGAAAAATAACCCACGAGAAGCAGTACCCTTTAGATATCTAATGATGCGTCGAACTGCAGCCATGTGTAGGTGTCTTGGGGAGTGCATAAATTGACTGACTTGCTGTACAGGAAAAGAGATATCAGGTCGTGTTATTGTTAAATAATTGAGGCTGCCCTCTAGTTGTCGATACAGCAATGGGTCTGAGAGTTGCTCACCCTCATCAGCATGATACTTAACATTCACCTCTAGAGGAGTATCAACAGCAGAAGAGTTTTGAAGACCAGCTAACTCAATTAGCTCTTGTGTATACCTTTGTTGGTGTAAGAAAATGCCTGCCGAGTCCCGATGCACCTCCAATCCCAAGAAGTATGTAGGATACCTAGATCTTTCATGTGAAAAGAAGCTTCAAGGTGATATTGTAGTTGAGTGATCATTGAAGAGTCTGTCCCTGTAATGACAATATCGTCGACATACACCAAAAGAAAAGATCATTCCCGCTTAGTTTTTCGAAAAAAACAATGAGGAGTCATATTTACTTTGCACAAGATTAAATTGGAGCAAAGTAGAACGAAACTTCTCAAACCATGATCTAGGAGCCTATTTTAAACCATATAAGGAGCGATTCAACTTGCAAACTTCTTTAGTAGAAGAGGAAAACAAACCGGGAGGAGGAGACATGTATATTTCCTCTTTGAGATCACCATGAAGAAAAGCATTTTTGACATCTAATTACCGAAGGACCACCTTGTGAGGCAGCAACAACAAGAATTGTGCGAACTGTTGTCATTTTGGCTACAGGAGCAAATGTCTCCGCATAGTCAATACCATACTCTTGTTTATGACCTAAGGCAACTAATCGAGCCTTGTAACGCTCCAAAGTCCCATCAGATCGAAGCTTGACGGAGTACACCCATTTACACCCAATGGGTTTCACATTTGTTGAACAGCTAACAATGTCCCAGGTATGGTTTTCCTGAAGTGCTTTAAGCTCCTCCTGCATTGCTCTTTGCCAACACTCATGTTTGGCTGCATGCGAATAACAAGAGGGAATTGAAATAGTTGACAGATTAGTAGAACAAGAGATATACCGTTCAGGAGGACGAGAGAGTCGGGTTTACCGTCTTGGGAGGCTTGGAGCAGTAGGAATTGGATTGGGTGCTGTAACAACGGGTAGAGCTGAAGAACGCCTTTGATATACAAAGCCAGGCTTGAACCTTTGGACTTCAACTGATATATCATCAAAATTTGGAAGAATAGCAACTTGAGGTGGTGAGCTATCATGAGTTGGAAAGAAATTCTGTTTTTCAAGAAAATGACATTTCAGGAGATGCGAATTCCTGTTAGTGGCAGGATCATAACACGCAAAACCTTTGTGACTAGTGTTGTAACCCATAAATGCACATTTAACAGATTGAGCAGACAACTTGTGGCGTTCATGAGTAGGCAAGTGAACAAAGCACACACAGCCAAACGTATGCAAATGTCTGTAGTCAGGATATTGATGATAAAGACGAAAGTAAGGGGATTCAAAATTCAAGGTCTGAGAAGGTATTCTATTAATAAGATAAGCTGCTGTGGACAAAGCTTCTACCCAAAATTTAGGTGGAACTGAAGATTCAAGTAACAAAGTGCGAACCACATCCAAAAGATGACAGATTTTCCGTTCTGCCAAGCCATTTTGTTGAGGTGTATATGGACAACAACGCTGAGAAAGAATACCTTTTTGAGTTAAGAACTCATGAAATTCATTTGACATATACTCTCCAGCAGAATCTGACCGAAGAACCTTAATAACAGCAGCAAATTGAGTTTCAACATAGGCCAGAAATTTTTTAAACACTTTAAGCACTTCAGATTTTGAGTGAAGGAAATAAATCCATGTAAATCTGCTGTAATCATCAATAAATGTGACAAAGTATTTATATTGGGCATGAGAAATAACTGGAGAAATCCCCCAAACATCACTATGAATAACATCAAAACATTTTGTAGCACGAGTACCCGTAATTGGGAAAGGCAGAACTTTACTCTTTCCTAACTTACAAGTAGCACAATCAAAAGAAAGACAGGACTGTGATAACTGATTAGATTCTCCTAATAAACCAGTGTTGAACAAGTGTGACAAAATAACTGGATTAGGATGTCCTAATCGTTTATGCCACACTTCACTTTTATTTGCAACTGAAGAAGACAAAGCAACAAGATTTGGAGTGGAAATCTGCAAAGGAAAGAGTCTTCCAACTTTAGGCCCCTTCGCGATCCCTGTCCATGACATTTGATCCTGCACAGAACAACCATCACGAGAAAAATACACATCATAGTTATTGTCTACCAATTGCCCAACAGAGAGAAGATTATGTGAGAGATCCGGAGATACAAGAACATTGTTGAAAATAGGACTGATGTCTCCAATAGCAGAGATGGGGATAATATTGCCATCAGCAACCTGGATATTTTCAGAACCATGATATGGACGAACATTGTGAAGCAAACTATTCGAAGTGGACATATGATTAGATGCTGCAGAATCCATTAGCCAAGACTTGGTTTTGGAAAGACCTTTACCTTGAAGCCCTAAGGCTGAAAAGGCTGAGATAATCATTTGTTGTACCATTTCAGGAGTAAGAACAGGAGGTTGAGCTGCTGGTGGTGCAGTTGAAGGTGCATTTGCAGACTGGCCACCAGAGGATGTTGCCATATTTGCGTGAACAGCTGCTGACCGTCGATTTTGGGGCCGAATCGAACAGTCTTTGATGATATGTCCTGGCTTTTTGCAGTAATTACAGAATTTCCTAGGACAATTTGCAGCAATATGTCCATAGTTTTGACAACTAAAACATTTAATTGTATTTAGGTCCCTACCTCTACCTTTTCCTTGCGCAGCAAAAGCCACTTGTGGAGGAGTCATCGTGTCTTGTGCGAGTGTGGCTTGACTGAGAAGTCGTTGTTCTTCACGAAGCAACTCAGCAAAACATGTATCCAAGGTAGGAGCAGAAGTACGACTCATGAGATTGGAGCGAACAGTCTCAAATTCTGAACGTAGCTTCATCAGGAATTGATCGTGCTTGCTGGTCTCATGTACCTCCAACACAGCAGGAAGATATTCTTTGGCAACAGAAGCAGAAACAATATTCGAAAACTCAGCCCACAGAACCTGAAAACCAGAATAATACTCTTGAATGGACAAGTTGCCCTGAGTGTAATTAGCAATTTCACACTCTAGCTGAAATCTCCTTGCTGAATTTATTTGGCTATACACCTTCTTCAAATACTCCCACATAGATTTGGCAGTGGTATGCGGTCGAAGATGAAGAACAATGTGCTGATCACAAGATCCAGTGATCCAAGACATCACTCTAGCATCCTTGATCTTCCATTGAGCTAGTTGTGAAGCATCCGAAGGAGTTGGGATGGTGCCATCTATATGACCCCACAATTCTTTTCCAGTGACAAACAACTTAAATTGAAATTCCCATATTGTATAATTCTTCCCAGTAAATTTCACACAAAACTCAGAAGTGGTACCAGCCATGACAGAACCAAACCAAAAAGAGAAGGGAAAAAAAATGGATGGAGCCTCAAATTCCCAAAGAAAGAGAGCGAGAAAGAACCCAAGAGAACAAAAAAACAACCAAGATGATAACACAAGACCAAGAAACCAAGACGAAGACCAAGAAGAAATTCCTACAATGGAATTTCAGAAGAGAAAAAAAACAAAACCCAATTTCAGAAAAGAAACGCAAGCTCTGTTACCATAACAAAAGCTGATTTAGGCAAAATTGTCTGTCCACTTTTACTGGACAATGTATTCAATATATAGATAAAGTTACACATATCATTGGCAGAAATGTAGGCTAATTTCTAGGGATCCTTAGGTTATTTCTGTCAAGGCTAATTTCTAGGGATTGCTAGGCTGAATCTAAGCTATTTAAGGAAATACAATATATGCAATAACAACTATACATAATCTAGAAATTATACACAGTAATACAGTCTGCCAAGATAAGCTTGGCAATCAGAAAATGGTATTTCAATGTGGGCATGTTACATGCTGTAAATGTAAGTATTATTTGGCAAAACTTCAAGTTACTATTCTTTTGTTGTTCCATATTACAGGGCCCTTGATAATTCATACTTCAGTCAGTGTTAGCAAAGATAGTTGCTGCTGCATAACATAAAAAAATCTATTGTTTTCCATTTTTCTTTTGCAAAGTAAAAGTTTGGATTAGTCTTCAAAATAAATAATAAAATAAATAAATAAATAAAAACCACAACACCAAGTCAGTTCTCTGAAGACTCTGAAGTTTGAACATCTATTTAGTCTCTCCCCTTAATGCATTGTTCAAGGGAAGTCAGTGTAATTTTAAGGGGATGTCGTATAATTTTATAAACTCAGAGACTTTTTGAGCAAATTTTACAAATAGAGAGGAGGTGCCCTTTGCTGTGGAGACGGATGCCTCGGGCATGGGGTTGGGGGCTGTGTTACTGCAGGATGGAAGACCTTTAGCGTACTTGAGCATGAAATTGTCGGCTCGAGCTCAAGGGAAATCCGTTTACGAGAGGGAGCTCATGGCCATCGTCATGGCGGTACAAAGGTGGCGTCACTATCTTCTTGGACAGCATTTCATCGTGTATACAGATCAGAGAAGTCTCAAGTATTTGCTGGAACAGAGGGTGGGTGGTGAAGAGCAACAGAAATGGGTGATGAAATTAATGGGATATGATTTTGAGATACGATACAAAGCTGGAAATGAAAATCGGGTGGCTGACGCACTTTCTCGAAAATTCCATTATTCTTCTCTTTCGGTGGTTTCTAATATGGAATGGAATGATTGGGAAGAAGAGGTTCACAAGGATGACAAGCTGAGACAGATTGTGCAGAAATTGGTACAAGGAGAGGAGGGTCCGCCAGGATATGAACTTAAGAGGGGAAGACTCTTTTTCAAGGGGATGGTGGTGCTGTCGAGGCAGTCCAAGGGAATTCCCAAGATCCTCAAGGAATTTCACGACTCAAAAACGGGAGGGCACTCTGGTTATTTCAGAACTTACAAAAGAATTTCCAGCCTATAGAGATGTGGGATTTATAGAGATGTGTAAAGACTATAGAGATGTGTAATAATTTTAATGGCTATAGTATTAATTTTATATTACAACTAAAATTTTTTGAAATATCACGTTTTAAAGTATACAGCTTTCATTTTTAAATAAATGTGAAAAATATATGTGATATAATGTTTTAAAGGTTAAAAGTTTTCATTTCATAATACAACTAAATAAATTGTGAAATCTCACATTTTAAAGTATATAGTTTTCAATTTTTTCTATATGTGAAAAATTCATGTGATGCATTATTTTAAAGGCTATAGTTTTTATTTTATCATACAACCATAGAAATTGAAAAAATCTCACATTTTAAAGTATATAGCCTTTAATTTCAAATAAATGAAATTTTTTTATGTAATTCAATATTTAAAGGCTATAGTATTTATTTCATAATACAACCAAAGAAATAGTGAAATCTCGCATTTTAAAGTATATAACATTTAATTTTTATTATATGTGAAAAATTCACGTGATTCAATATTTTGAAGACTATAGGCTTTATTTCAAAATACAATCATAGAAATTATGAAATCTGACATTTTAAAGTATATATAGTCTTCAATTTCTACTATATGTTAAAAATTCATGTGATTCATTATTTTAAAGGCTATGGTCTTTATTTTATCAAATAACCAAAGAAATTGTGAAATCTCATATTTTAAAGTATATAGCCTTCAATTTCTAATATATGTGAAAAATTCTTGTGATTTAATATTTTAAAGGCATAGTCTTTATTTTACCATATAACCAAAGAAATTGTGAAATTTCACATTTTAAAGTATATAGCCTTCAATTTCTACTATATGTGAAAAATTCATATAATTCAAGATTTTAAAGGCTATATAGTCTTTATTTTTTAATACAACTAAAAAATTTTTGAAATCTCACATTTTAAAGTATATAGCCTTAAATTTCTACAAGATGTGAAAAATTCATATGATTCAATATATTAAAGGTTATAATTTTTATTTTTTAATACAACAAAAAAATTATTTAATATCTCATTTTAAAGTATATAGCCTTCAATTTCTACTATATATAAAAAATTCATGTGATTCAATATTTTAATGGTTATAGTCTTTATTTCATAATATAATGAAAATCTCATATTTTAAAGAATTTATAGAGATGTGTAAAAGAATTTTATACGTTTAATAAATATAATGTTTATAGGATTAACGAATTATAATTGTTCATTTTGATAATTTTTTAAGTGTTGAGAGAAAATAAATTATCATTTAAGTAGTTATTTTTTCATAACATTCAAAATGTTAAGTATTTTTAATTTTTATTGAGTTACTTCAACTCACATACATCTTTAGTTTTCATGCATGACATGGGCTTTTTATTTCTTAGAGACAAACTTTTTTTTAAAATTTAATTGAAATTCACAATAAAATTCTTTCGGTTGCATAATATTCCGATTAATAGGTGTAAAATCTAATCATTTTTACTAAGAGATATGTTATGTGGACACTTAAAAACAACCACCAATCAGCCACTATTAAAAATATTTAGATAAACTTGTAACTCACGTTACGAATAAAGAAGTAACACATATTATCTATTTTAGCAATTGTTCACATGTATGGTGTATTTTCTGTGTATTATTTCCTATTTTCGCTTAACCAGTTTCACATATGTTTAGAACACATTATGTATGTCACACATTACGTATAACACACGTTGAATAGTTGTTGAATAATATTCCTGTTATATATACACTATTATTGTAATTTTATACACTAATACTAACATAATAAAAGACCTCCCAAGCAATACTTTTGCATTCTACGGCTCAAACTCAAGACCACTAAGTAAAGAGCTCAAACTGAAGACTACTAATTAAAGGACTCAAACTGAAGACTACTGATTAAAGGACTCAGACCCCTAGTGGCTTGGGCTGCTTAAGCATCCCAAGTTCGATCTTAGGGGCGATGTGTATGCAAAGAGGACATTGGCCAGTCATCCCATCCTTGAGGTGCACGTACAAACTGACAGGAGATTAATCATCGGAATCGCTTCAGTGAATACCCTGAAGGAATCCAAAAAAAAAAAGGACTCAGACCCCTTCTGTAGTTCTATTTGAGCCATCGTTTGTTGATGTCTAAGAGTTATATAAGCTAACAACTATTTTTTCATTTTAAATAATTTATTTTCAATACTATTACATGTACAACTCCTATAGCATCCAACTCCAATCCAACTACTAAATATACTTTTGAGATCCACTAGCACACATTAAACCTCAATAGCACACAAAGCATGTTCACTTGCACTGTTTTGGGTGTTGCACACACGCGCCAATTAATGCCCGTTAATGCTCCAAAATGAAAAAATTCCGCGCACACATCACGGCTGAAGAGAGATTCTAAAATTGAAATCCCTAAAATTGAAAAAACGCCCAAAATTTGGCCGCCGAAGAGAGACCTGTGCGCACACATCGAGAGGTCGACGAAGCGAGACCTGTGCGCAGTGGGTGAGAGGCCGACGAAGCACCATCCCTGTTCGCGTGTGTGCGGTGGGCGAGAGCGGGCGAGGAAAGACCTGTGCGCGGTGGGTGAGAGGCCGACGAAGCACCATCCCTGTTCGCGTGTGTGCGGTGGGTGAGAGGCGGGCGAAGAAAGCCCTGTTCCGCGCGACCAGGAGAAGCCTTGTGTGTGTCACCTCGCCGGTCACGTCGTTCGGTCTGTCGCTGAGAGGTTGCTGGTGAGGCATCGAGCCACGACGGCGACATTGCAGGTGGAAGCCCTGGTTTAGTGGAAGCTCG